>JBBYHH010063113.1:0-15708 GCA_038382905.1 Daphne laureola
TTGCAGTACATTGATGGTGAAGAGAAGGTTTATAAAAACCACAAAGATTTTGTTTCTTACTTTTCACCTAGTTCATGTGTGAGGAACTTGGGTTAGACAAGTGAGGATATTAAGTGTGTGCACTACAAGTCTAGAGGGCGTCCTAAAGAGGAAATTCAGCAATTAACTGATGGGAACAGTTTGATGGCTATGTTTGGTGCGACAATTGATGGGGCTGGGTTGGAGTTGTATGTGGAGCACTCTGGATAATGGTATACTGCAAACAATATAGATAATGTTGAGGCAGAGGTTAGGGTGTTGTTGTAAAGGTTATGGATGTAGTTGTAGAGGCAGAGGATGGGATTGACATGGTTGAGCAGGATATGAGGAAATAAGGTACTGACATTGGGAGTCATAGTTCACATGATTATGTTGATGATGGATATCTCTGGGTGAAAAATTATGTTCAATCTATGCTATGCTTATGATTGACTTAGATGCGAATTTGGAGAAAGAGGCAGAGGATAGAAGAAGATTTGTTCAGGATGCAAATTTGGCAGCAATAATTGCAGCCAAAAATGAAGAAAACAAGCAAGAGGATTGTGAATATAAGGAAGACTATGAGGATTTAGAAGAAGATGAAAATGTTTGTCACTGTGAGGATAAGAAAGCTTGTAAGAAGGTGTATGAGTATGAGAAACCTAAGCCTGTGCAGATTTCAGAGGAAGAGGATACTGAATATGAAGGGAGTGAGGGAAGTGGGAATGTTGATCTGAGTGATGAGGAGGATAGTGACAGTACAACTTGTGAGACAGAGTTCAATGAGTCTGACAATGACATTGAAGGTGGAGATGAGGCAATTAAAGTGTCTTTGAAGGTTGGTGATTGCTTTAAGAACATGGGTAAGCATATGGGGATCTTGATGGGCCTGATGGGAAGATAAAAAGCCTAACTGAATAGATTGACCAAACATTAGATCCAGGGCCTGGTAATAGAGTGATGGGGGTCCACTTTAATGACTGAGACTCTGAGTATGATGATAGTGATAATGAACTGAAGAGTTATCACTCAGATTCAAGTGGGGATCAGATTGAGAGATCTCCATTTTTCAACCCTAGTCCAGACATGGTCAATCCAAGGTTCAAGTTAAGACAAAGGTTTAGTTCATTTGATGTTTTGAGAAAAGTTGCTAGGGTGTATTCTGTTAAGAACAAAGTGAATCTATATACTGAGAAGAATGACAAGTGCAGATTTGTTGTGCATTGTAATGCTACTGGTTGTCCATGGAAGCTGGTAGCTAGGAGATTCAAGGGTGGACCAAGAGTTTTGTTCAAGAAACTATATGATCAGCACATGTGTGCTAGACAAACCCGCGTGTGATCTTGCAAGTATAGGTGGAAATGAAGCCACACACCCCAACTTGTTCCTGCAACCAAGAATAAACAAGGTAATATCACCCTAATCATAAACCCGAAGACTAACCAGGAAAACCATAACCAAACACTTAGCATTTATGAGTAAAATGTTCGACATACCTCAAAGTTCGCACAACTGTAGAACCTCTGCCTGAAATTCCCCTTTGTCATCGTTGTCTTCAGTGGTGATGCCAAACCACAAAGGCATTTGGGTCCATTGTCACCGGTGGAGTTCGCCGCCTGAGAATTGTTCGCCATTCTCGAAGCTCACCTTCTGAGTTGCTGATTGCACATGAAGAAAATTAATCGATCTTAGCTTCTGAAAAACCCTAAACCCCAATTCTATCGACCTATAGCTTCAACCCGAAGAACCAGCCTCATTTAAGGATATAAAAACTAAAAATCCGGGTCAACTTACAAGTCAGCAACATTAAGGGTAAATTTGTAATTTTACAGGGTTTCATCGAATTAAATGACAACATTTGATAAAAAGAACTATACTAGATCAAATATATAAAAATTATGACGGAAATGACTCAAAATCATAAAGTGAGACCAAAACAGATCAAAAACATAAAATAGGACAACTAGTGGTCAACTTACAAGTCAGCAACGTTTTAAGTTATTGAAAATTTGGTATTTGGGATTAAAAATATCTTTAACCTCTAGATGCAGTTGGAGTGGGATTTATTCAGGAGTTTGATCCATCCATTGGATTTTACATGTATTTTTTTTCCTACTCTTTGAATGAATAAATAACTCTTTTATTGTTGTTCAAAGAAAAAGGTTATTGAAAATTAATAATAAATTTTTGTGAGGAGAAGAGGTGAAAAAAAAATGATGAATTTGATATATTATACTACTATTATTATTATTGTTGTTATTATTTTGGGTGAAAATAACACTTATTAAGCGTATGTAAAATACACAATATATAGGAAATTTGTAATTAATATTTTTTTTTTAATTTTCTAAAATAGTTACACCATGGTTCTATTCTTTGTGAAAAGAGAAATATGAAATTTCTTAAAGGATGTGAAATTTATAAAAGAGAAGTTAAAGAAAAGTGTTGATTTGAAAGATTATTGCTGGTTTTTTACAAAATGAACACAATCCATAATTGAATACTCCCCCTCCATCGCTTTTTAGATGTTACAATTCTTTTAATCATTCAATTTATAATTTTTAGTTCTTCAATGTTTTAATATATAAAAATTAATAATTTATATGTAAATAATAAATGAAAATCTCTACTTTATATATATATATATATATATATATATATTAAAGAAATTTAATGAGATTCCTTCAATAAGAATTAAGTTAAAGAGAACTACAAAAATAAAAGTATGCATAAAGAGGTCCAAGTTGCAGTGCATCCACTTTGCTTGCTGGTTACAATACTCTATGTTTCTTAGATTGTACATTTTAGAACTACTTTGTGTTATTTTCTATCATAAACAGTTTCTTTACTTCTCATATCTAGCGGCCTTAAATTGCATGGTAAATAGGTTATGTTATGTCAATTTTTGTGTAGGGTCCTATTACTTTAACTATATAACGGTTGGACCACAGATCTTTACTTTCTTCAGCTTTTTACCGTTAAAATAGAATGACACTTATTTTTCTTTAAAAAAAAAAGTGTGCATAAAAAATGTATTTAGTAAATAATTAGTCAATTTGTAGCTTAAAAAGACCTTATAAACATATGTAGGAGCGGGAGGGAAAAGAAGAGATTAACGCAGACAAATAGTAATACTAGTAGTGTTGTTGTTTAAAAAACGATCCTATAAATAGACACGAAGAAATTCCCCTCATTTTCCCGATCTTCCAGAGCAAGCTTCACTCTTCTTCTCGCTCGGTATACTCTTTTGCTCGCTTCAATGGCTCGCAGGGTAAAGTTCTCCTACAACTTTTCATTTTCAATGGCTCGCAGGGTAACGTTCTCCCACAACTTCTTATTCTTCCTTTTCCAGTTTTCTCTTTTTCCTACTCTCTGATCGTAATTTTGAGGGTTTTGTTTTTCTGGTTTTTAGTTGCTCAGATATATTGACCATGTCCGATTTTGAATTTGACTGCAACACATTAAGGAAGTCGTAGCAGCGTTTATCATATTCTGGAATTTTCTGCTCTCTTACGAGGCGGTCTTATGAATTATTGGGAGCTAATGGTCTTAGCTATGAAAGTTTTGCAGATATAGGATGGAAAAGTTTATTTAGTCTGGTTTTCTGTTCCCCCTGGTCCTCATTTGTGTTTGCGTGCTTATTTGTTGCACTTATGTGGTGCAGGAAGGAGTGATTCTGTTGCTTGATGTTGGTCCATTGATGCAAGATGTTCTTCCTGACATGGAGAAAATCTGTTCAATGCTGATTGAAAAGAAAGCATGGTTCTATCACTTAGTTTTTGAAATGGTCCAATTGTTTGTTCGTAAAATCGCTCATTCTTTTCCTCTCTTGCAGCTGCTTTATAGAAAAAACGATGAAGTGGGCGTTGTTGTTTTTGGAACTGAAGGTAGGTAGTATTGTACCTTGTGATGGTTATTGTTTACATGAGCTGCCAACCTGCCACTTTGTCTCTGCATGTTGATTTTCTTTAAGTGGAAATAATATGGGTCTTGTTTTGGTTGTATGAAGAAAACAACATGCGTCTTTTCACTTATCAGTTCTCCTATAAGAGATATTGAAATAGAAACTGGTATTGGATGTAATGCTCTTGCATGAATTTAACATTTTACTCATCCTGATCATTTGACTTCTGAGATATAGTTCATTTACAAGTCTCTACACATGTTGGTCTGTAGAAACGCGCAATGACCTCACAGAGGAAGTGGGTGGATATGCAAATGTTGTGGTCTTGCAAACTATTAAAGTAGTGGATGGAGATCTTATTGAAGCTGTGCAGGAGCTTCCTCGTGGAACTGTTAATGGTGATTGTATCCTCTACTTTAAGCTGACTATCTGTTTTGGAATTTTGTTCCAAGTGCCTGCACATTTCTATAGACATTTCCTTTTTTGTATAAAGCTGTCAATGCACTGTAATACTAACAAATCTGAGTGGATAAACTATACTTGTATTGAATAGTAAGACTAGTGTTGATCATCCTGTGAGTGAGTCTATATGATGTTTGATCAACTTAATTGGCAGACAAACAGATAAGTTCATTATATCCTAGAGTGTGTTCGGTGGGATTGCTTGATATTCTAGTTTTTTGTCAGTATCATGATCGATGTTTAATGTCTGGCTTTTCTACCTTGTCCTCTTAAATGGATGATCTGAAGATAGTCTCAGACTCACAAAGGCAGTTACACAGTCATCATTGTTTCCTTGACTATGCTAGTCCTTGATGCCGTTGTTGTTGGGATGGATATGCTGATAAAGAAGTACAGAGAAACAAACAAAGGGAAGAAACGCTGTTGTCTTATTACCAATGCACTGTGTCCAATTAAAGATCCATTTGAAGGAACGAAAGAAGATCAGGTCAGCACAATTGCTGTACAGATGAAAAAATTTGGAATGAAAATGGAGAGCATCGTTGTGAGGGGGAAAGTAGCCAATGATGCTGATAAGAGCATAATGGATGAAAATGACCGCCTGCTGAATATTTTTGCTGGCAAGACAGGTGCAAGGACAATTTACGTTGAGCACCCTCTCTCCCTTCGAGGAGCACTCAAAACACGAAAAGTGCTTCCAGTAACTGTTTATAGAGGTGATCTTGATATCAGCCCCAAAATGCGAATCAAGGTACGTTCTGTTAAACTGCCTATTAGATTATAAAACACATTAAGCGGTGTTTCAGTTGCACCCCACCTTTCACCCTTTTGCTTACTCTTACCGGCCAAACTACGTTAGTACACATGTGTAAGTCCAGTCTGCCCTGTGATTAATGCATGAAAACATGGGGCTGCTTTTATTTTGTGGAATTGGGAGATCAAAGTAACTTGTGTAATTTAGATTCTGTCAGGCATTTGTTGATCGAAAAATCATTAAATATCAGCTTTCATAACCTGCAGATATGGGTCTACAAGAAGACACAAGAGGAGAAGTTTCCCACGCTGAAGAAATATTCTGACAAAGCTCCTTCCACTGATCAGTATGCAACACATGAAGTCAAGGTGGATTATGAGTATAAAAGCATTGAAGATCCTAATAAGATAATTCCACCTGAACAGAGGATTAAGGGCTATCGTTATGGGCCTCAAGTTGTTCCTATATCAAATGCTGAATGGGATGCTTTCAAGTTCAAACCTGAAAAAGGTGTTAAGTTACTAGGTTTTGCTAATTCTTCAAATATAATGAGGTAAGTTCAGATCACTTGAATAGAAGTATATTAACTAGTTGTTGCAAAAATTGTACACACTCCAGCAATTTGGCCCTTTTGTTTTGCCATGCATATAACGGAAGACACTATTACATGAAAGATATATATATTTTCATCCCTGAGCGGGGTAATACAAGGGCTGCAGTAGCAATCTCTGCTCTGGCCAGAGCAATGAAGCGGATGAACAAGGTAGCAATTCTGCGCTGCGTCTGGAGACAGAAGCAGCAAAAAGTTGTTCTGGGGGTCTTGACCCCAAATATCTCAGAAAATAAAAAAACTGTAGGTTTGCATTCTTGATTTCACTGAAATACGATTATTATTCTTACTTGTACTTCTGAAGCATTTGAAAGAGTTCATATAATAGAAGTTTCCATAATTGCTGGTTTTGCATGTGCAGGCTGATTCATTTTACTTAAATGTACTTCCATTTGCGGAGGATATTCGCGAATTTCAGTTCTCCTCTTTAAGCAGTTTCCCAGCATCATGGCAACCACAGGAAGAGCAGCAAGCTGCAATGGATAGCTTTGTTAAAATGCTTGACCTTGCACCATCCGATAAGGAGGAAGTTTTAAGACCTGAGTTCACACCAAATCCTGTCCTCGAGGTACTTGCACTCGTCTCATGAATGCCTGTGATCTTTGCAAGATTTCGCATTCTGAAACTTTCTAGTCCACATTATGTTCATTAGTGCTGCTCACCTGATTCCACGTTTTATCTATCAGCGTTTCTACCAACATTTGGAGTTGAAGTCAAAAGACCCTGATGCACCCGTCCCACCATTGGATGAAACTTTGAAGAAAATTGCTGAACCTGACCTAGATATTATTTCGGAGAACAAGCATGTTTTTGACTTACTTCATAGATCTTTTCAGCTCAAGGAGAATCCTAGGGTAAGACTCTCTTAGTGCTTTTTGAAGGAGGACTATTCTGGTTTCATTAATGATATTAAATTTATAAACATAAATGTACATGCAGCTGAAGAAATCAACTAGGAGATTACGGGATAAACCGTCTGCCTCTAGTGATGAAGATGGTGATGGAGATGCTAATGTGTCTTATGCTCAAACAGTTACTTCCTTTGGAAAGGGACCTAAAACTGAAGTTGAGAGGATTAGTGACTCAACTCCCATAGAAGATTTCAACGCAATGCTGTCACGCAGGGACAATCCCGAATGGATCACCAAGGCTATTAAGGAAATGCAAAATAAGATACTTGAAATGGTGGGAAAATCCCCAGAAGGACAAACTGGTCTTGAAGTGGTGAACCTTTTACTTGCCCTGCGCAATGGTTGCATCGTTGAGCAAGTAACTCCTCCCCTCTCTTACGTCTCTTAATTTTTTTTCTCTCTTTTCGCGGTAATCATATACTTCTTGACATTTTCTGCGGTTGAAGACTTATAATTTTCATGCATTTCCTCCCATCTTTCACTATTGCGTTGATTTTCATGGTGGAGGAGGCATTAGGACCATCTGCAACCATAATAGTAATACCGGTTAAGTTTTAATTGATGTTGAAAATTTTAACAGGAACCAAAGGAGTTCAATCTATTCCTTGACAAGGTCTGCAAACTGTGCCAGGAGAAAAGCCTCAGTAATTTTTATGAGCTACTCAAGTCAAGGGGACTGACGTTGGTCACCAAATCTGAAGCTCCTGACAGGTTGATTTTAAACTCTACTGATAATTTTCCATTCATTGCTTTGATATCCTGCAAGCACCAGTAACGGGTTGTTTCTCCAATTTTTCGTTGTCACGAGCAGTGATGTTATGGAGGAGGAAGCGAGATTTTTTTTGGTCAAAGCAGAGCCCAGGTCAGAGCTAGAGTAAGTAATGCAAGTGTAATATTCGTGGTATTAGCTCCTGGTGTAATCATGTAGTATTAGCTCCAATAACAATCATGTAGTATTATGAAATGTGTCCCCTCAAAATCTTAATCCGTACTTCAATTCTATCCCTTTTTTAAGCTCTACGAATTCATTGTCGTAAAAGAAGAGTAGAGATTGAATTAAAATGTTACAGTCTTTCATTTTTAAGTAAACCCTTTCAAAAGGAGACATTTCGTCAATATGTTTGGCAACCAACGTTGAAGAAATACTGTTTGACGAAACTTAAAAGTTATGAGCCGAAAAGCAGTTTAGCAGAGGTTTCTCGAAGAACATTCAAGTTAAGGACAGAAAAAACAAATTACACTTGTGAAGCAATTTTTTTTTGAGGTAATAAACCAAAAATGTATAAACAAGACTACAAACTACAGATTTTTGTCAAGCACTCAAGCTAGACAACTGAACAATGTTACAAAAGAAGAAGCAAGTACAGTACAGTACAGTACAGATTTGCCTATGCTTATGGTAACATCCTGCCATATAAAAACAAGTAGATGGAGAAGCATAAAGCCACCCAGGCATTATGAGACCCTTAATCACATCCATATACTGCAAACCATCTGCACCCAGTACAGTACAGTAGAGATTCCAAAAGAATTTAAATCAAAGAGTACCTGCTTACCAACAGATATTCTTCTCTCCCCTGATGACAACAAAATCAAGATATCTGACAACTCGTTGTGACCATCATCTTAACAAGGTACAAAAGTCATCGACTTTCAGACACAAATCTGCTTCTATCATCACCACTACAACAGCATTTCATTAAGTAGGCAAGCAAATCAATATATTCACAGGAACATTATTAAAGCCCTAAACCTAATGGGAGAAGAATCTGCTACTTCCCTTCATTATAGGTCCCTTATTTATTTGGACAGCTCATATTCTTTTAGAAACTCAAGACATACAGACGAGCTATAAGGACTGTATATGTCTACTCGGAACACCAGAACCCCTAAGTTAGTGAAAACTTTGAATTCAAGTTACCTGTATTAGTTCTGCCAATATTTCCAAGTGGATTTAACTGACTAATTCAGAATAGCCTATGGAGTACCCAATTCCAAGACACTTAGAATCAGTCTACTACCACTTGAATTTCCAAAGTCCAGTAGATCTAATGCCATGAAGAACCGAGAATCCTAGCAACCTACTCCATGAAACATCCTGTTCCATAAAGTATCTCCAACCAGATAAGAGTGATTTAGTAATTAAAAAGGTACGACGAGTGGGATTCACAAGTAAAGAAGCCAATCCTTCAGCCAGCAATAGTAACATGTAATTTAGCCGCTGCCTGAAAGCCAAAATCACTTCTTGGCATACTTGCAGGCCATCTTAAACTCAAAAGAAATCCAAATTGAGTTTGTTTGACAACTAAGTGGCCATGTCAAAACCAAAATTTTCAAACAACCAAATCAAAACATCTGGGGCTCAAGATATCCACATTTTCCTTGCTTGATTTGCGACATCTCCAAGTTTTCCAAGGGAAAGAACATGGGCAAAAAACATCACACAGTAAGCAAGCTTTAAGAGCCACATGAAGACATGCCAAATTATATCTCAAGCCATGTGGGCTCCATGGGTTGACACTTAGCAAGAGTGGCAAGTATGCAAGTTGCGCTTCACTGGTCTTCCTCCGGTACTTCTGTAACACACTTGACTCTTCAAGCTTAAACTCATTGGAAACATCACGAGTCTCTTTTAATTCTTAGGCACGGCCTTCCTCATTAAATCAGGACAGCAAAATTCTCCAAAGCAAATATTTCCAAATTATCAATATTATGCAATAAGCTTCCAAATTATCCAGCACTCTACGCTCAATAACAGAAAATAAATACCAGCATAATATACAGCATATTCTAAAGCATTCTCTCCATTTCAACATCAAAAGTTCTCTTGCAGCTCAGGGTTAATCCTTTCTAATGAAACAAGACCAGGCCGTAACAACTTGAACCAACAGGGCCATGCCAAAAAGGTTCTTAGGTCTCCACAACATTTTCCGACAGAAGCTTCTCCAAGGCAACGACAGCAAGCACACTCAAAGACAGCTACCAACGTAAAAGGCTTCAAATTATTTGGCTTCCTAACAGCAGCCCTTTTTTCTCTCAAATCTGTTCCATAGATAAATTCACTTGTGATGATACAGCTTTGCCTTTCTCTTAACTGGACCTCAGAAAACAATAAGACCAACTCTCCTTTGAAAGGTCCAATCTTCATCGCCAACAAGCTTTCTAGAGATAAACATACATGCACTAGAGCTCTGAAAGTACAAGCTAAGAGTCAGAAGTAGGACTTACATCAATAGTAGGAGCCTGAACCACTACCCATGTAGCTGCTGCCTCCTGCTCCACGACCTTGATACAATGATGAGTAAGAGCTACCACCGACCTGCGACAACATGCAAACGGATTAATACGTAACTAAAGTCAGCATTAATAGAGAATTTTGAAGAAAAAAAAAATGCTTACATCAGATCCACGAGGCATGTAATCACTGCTATATCCAGAGGAAGAGTACGCTCCCGCAGCATCGGTGCTGCTGTAAGAACCTTCAAAGGGAGCAATCCATTAAACCAATACTTAAAAATGTATACTTCAGTGATATATCTCATTCAGTTCAGCCTAGATATCCAAAGCATACCACCACTATAGCTCATCGGCTGACGACCACTATAAAGTCCATGTGTATCATGACTAGAGACAGAACTCCTGCTTCCATTATATCCCATACTAGATCTAGCAAACCTACAGAATAAAGATAAGCATGATGTTGTTAAATTGAAAATCCAGAATAATGGTCTTAACTAGGTATGACATTAACTTACCGATCACTGTATGCATCTCCATAATGTGGGGCAGCAGGTATAGGCTCATAATCAATACGAGCCCTAGAATGACGAACCCCAGGATCAACATAGCGAGGAGGAACATCATCCTAAATTTAATCAGATAAACATGTAAGAGATTTTAGTATTCTCTTCCATCACACTAGACACAAAGTTCTCAAATAAGACATACCAAAGCAGAAAATGGTCTTTTAGACCCAATAGCGTCATAATCACGGCCACGCCCATCACGATAACTTGGACTTGGTCTTTCAAACCTTGAACTATATCCATCCTCCACAAACGGCCGCCTTAGATCACCTCGAGAAGCAGCTCTAGAATAATCAGAGTATGAAGAACTGCGGGACACATACTCATCTCTGTGAGGTGGGCGCCTGTCAAGTACAACTCTTGAACTATAGTCTATAGCAGCTCTACTCCTTGGAGGAAGCTCATCACGCCGACTGTATTCTCTCTTCAAGCTACTCCTTGGGTAAGGTGGAACTGAGAAAATGAAAATACATAAAAGAAAACTGCAAAAAACAAGCAGGTGCCATGGAAAGCAGTACACAACTGACCAGCACCTGGTGCTCTTCTATCATAAGATCTAGGAGGCGGTGGAAGAGGCCTAGGTCTAGAAGGTACAGAGGCAACAGGACGTCTTCCTCTTGATAGTGAGTGTCGCTTCATACTGACAGGTGGAACACGTGAGCCCACTGCTCTTCTCACTGGACGAGGTAAGCCATGTGGAGCTTGACGACCAAATGAGCTCCTAGCTGATCTTCCAGATGCACGTCCAGACCTAAAGCTGTCTCTGCTGCTGTGCTTGCTCCTGCCCTTCTGATGAGGCCTAGACAACCTAGCTCTGACTTTAGCCTGCAGGAAACCAACTCAGTTGTGAGGTCAAGATAAGTAACTTGCAATAGTAACTATAACGCACAAAAAAATATTCACCTTGCTCTCTCCTTCACCCAACTCTGTGTTGTTAATGCTTTTGGCACATGTTACAGCAGCATCATGCGTATCGAATGTAACAAAACCATAATCCTTCCTGCCAGCAGATGGCATGTTCCTGGCAAGCTCCACCTTTTCAATCTGACCATATTTCTTAAGAAGCTCCCGCACACGATCCTCATCCCATGAAGGAGGCAAGCAATCAATAAATATAGTTGCAACCTGAGATCAGAAAGTCAAATAAGCTACAACTGTCCTGTTGAAAGCCCTGTTGCACTTCCAAATTAAAAACACGAACGATGTAGAAGAGAATACCCAAAACTCATTCACAAAAGCAGACATGTCACAAACACAGAACAAACCAAATAAAAGAAATCAATTATACTAGCAGGAAGACCCTAAAAAAAATAAAATAAGCACTCCTCCTGAATATGCTTATCAACAGTTCACCCAGCAACCACTGTAATGTAGTAGTGTTCATAAGGCTTATGTTTTCAGGATTACACAAAATGATCTCAACTCTTCAAGAGCAGAATGCCATCCAATAAACTTACCTGTGCCATAATCTCATCCCCAGGGTCAATAAAGGAGTCTGCAAATGAAACTTTGGCGGGCCTTTCAACCCCAAAAAGAACATCCCTTCGTTGAAGTCGCTTGAAGGCATCCATAGCATCTGAACGAGAGGAGAACTCCAAGAATGCAAAACCTCTGTTCATTCCTTCCTTGTTAGTATCTTCTACCAATGTTATGTCATCAATATTATCAACACCATAGTGTTTCAGCCTCTCTTTCAACTGAAAGAAGGATCAACAATCAACAGTCAGACGAACATTGCTCCAGACAGAAAGCTATGATTATCAGAATCCCTGATGGCAAACCTTAACCAAGGAATGTACTTACAGCTTCTTTTGTCCATGTTTTGCATATGTTTCCCAAGAAAAGTGTGTCACTATCTTGACTAGGAGTAACACCACACTTTTTACCATTGATCTGGCACACATTTATCACAGAAGGCTGATAAGAGAGTGAGACAAAAAGGCATCTAATAAATGTTAGACTACTGAAGATGATTCAGCATTTACCACAGGATTCTTAAGCTCTGTAACAGCCCGCTTTGCTTGTTCTACAGTAGAGAAACGTAAAAAGGCAAACCCCTTGTTCTTCTTGGTTTGTGTGTTCATCATCAGCCTGACTTCCACTATTTCCCCTACTTGACTAAACACTTTCCTAATGTCACTATCAGTAGCATCTTTGTCTAGTCCACCAACAAACACTTCAAACTCCTTGCGCTTACGCCTTTCCTGAACAATTTTCTGCCGCTCCTCATGCTCAGCAGCATCAGCATGTTCAATTTCTTCACCAGGGGCCTGCTCATCATCATCATCACCCTCACCCTCGCCTTCAGGAACATCTTCATCATCAGAACCATCAACACCTTTCTCTTCAATGTCATGCTCTTCTTCAGCCTCTTCCTCAATTTCATCTCCACCCTCCTCAGTTTCCATTTCCTTTTCATCGTAATCAACCCCAACATATTCCTCACCTTCATATTCAGGCTCATTATCATCCAATTCCAAACGCTCATCTCTTCCATACTCATCAACAGACTCCTTAGCTTCATCCCCTTCTGTGGTGCACCAGTGAAATAATCCACAAAATTGGTCAAAAGTTAGGACAGTCCAAGTCCTAAATCCGCAGGAGACTTCTATTATACGAAAAAATGGACTCTTGAGGAAACGCGTTTAGAAAATAATATTACCAGGGGAACTTTGTTACGTGCTTATGTATGTATTTAAGGCCTGGGTTCCTAAACAATGCTAATCAAATGTTGAAACAAAAAAGAGGAATCAAGCAGCACATTTAAAAAGAAGAATCAAATTTACACTACCTAGACTTGAATCATTTGCCAATGTTCCGCACAATTAATCACACAAATAAGCACGGTAATCAATTTCTTAATTTGAAAACACCCCAGACAGTAAATAAACAAAACATGGCAAGAATAAGATAATCATCCAAACCAGAGAGGCGAAACTTACTGTCCTCGATTGTATCAGCTCCATGGTCATCCAATTTAACCTCGACCTGCTCGACAACAGCCTCCGCCTTATCGACAACACCTGGCTTATCCTCGACGGGCTCGTCATCGTCCCTCACCTCAACCACGGCGTCGGAAACATCCTCCACCTTAACCACACCCTCGTGGACCTCCGGTTGCGGATTCTGCAGCTTCCCTCGGCCTCTACCCCTCCTCGAACCGGCAGCACCGCCTCTTTTAACGACTCTAGGAGGCATAGTGATGAATACTTGTCAAACCAGAGAAGAAAATGCGAGAATTGATCTAAAAGCAACCGCCTTGAGAACTCGGCAAAGATGGAGAGGGATGGATAGAGAGAAACAACGGCACCTAGATTTAGTAGGCGAATGAGAAGGAATAGTTAGGACGAGATTTGTGAGGAGAATAAACAAAATATACAAAAATATGGATCGGAAACCCTAACCCTAAGCCAGAGGGGAATAGGGAGGTGGAATAGTTAAAAATGTGAAATATTGCAGTTATTTCTATGTTATGTTGAGTTCTCTCTCTCAAATAAATTGTCATCTTAGCAATCAAGAAAAGTTTCTACTATCAAATTTACTGCTTTATTCCCTCCTTTAAAATTACTATCCACGAAAACTTTAATCTTTTCCACTCATTTAAAGTTGTATGCCACCAAACTTTTCTCTTTCTTTTAAAATAAGGGTATAATTAACAAAATATAGGATTTCAACCTCTCAACTTAATCTTAATCTTTGTATCAAATCAAATAATTATTATAGAGTAAAGGTAATTTTGCCAATAAAAGAAATTCATTTTGAAATGAGAATACCATTAATATTTTATTGAATTTGTAAATTTCTTGTTGAACTTTAAATTATCTTATAGTTAACATTTAATTTCATCTTAAAATCTCTATAGTCAATATTCATTTAATCGTCATTTGACATGTCACATAAGTGTCAACTGACACAATTTGATATCCAGTGATAAATTTATCTCTTCAATAAAATATTGATGACATTCTCATTTCAAAATACATTTTAGTGACAAATCTAAATTTTTTGTAAATTTCAGTGAAAAAATTACCATTTTACCCATTATTATACGAGGGTAAGAGTATATTTGTATATGAGACAAAATCTGAACGAAGTTGCGAGGCGATTGAGGGTTTATTGATTAATTGCCAACTCATACATAATGTTTTGGGTAAATTACAAAATCTTCATGAAATTTGATGAAAATTTTAATTTATTTCATATATTTTAAAAAAAGCAGCAGTTATCCTTTGAGGTTTAGCGAAATCTTCTCTTACACATCTTAATCATTTTTTGTGTTAATTGACTTTTAAGAATTTTAAGATTACCTGATTTTAATTGCTAATATTTCTTACTCTAATACTTCAGTCATGACATTTTCTTTCTCTTATTTCTTCATCTCAAACCGGCCAAAGAAGGGGCAATATGGGTCCAAACCCCAAACTTGAGTGACAATATGGGACCTTCCCCCCTTAATAAAATTATGATGTTTGATCCATGAATCAAATTTTTCTGATACAATTAACAGTTTATTGCATAGATTGATAATTTTTGAACTCACGAGCTCGGTTCGAGCATGATTGAGTTAAAATAAAACGAACCTAACTAATTCATTATCGAACCTCACGAACTTTCGAGCCGAACTCGAGTCTGGTTTTAGACTTGAATAGAATTCAAGCCGAACCTACTAAGGCTCGGGCTCAGGCTCGGTTCAACTCATTCTCACCCATAAGCACAATGGGTAGAATATAAAACAAAAAGCAAAAAAGGATAATGAAATAATTTATCTATCAACGAGAATTTTCCATCATGGATTCAATCGTAACATTATAGTAAAATGCAGAGGCGGACGGACCTACATATACAAAAGGAGGTCTATGGACCCTCATTTTTTTCAATAATATATATATATATATATAAATAGATCTCTCTTTTAAAAATTTATGGATCCGTGACTAGTAAAACGGTTAAAAGAAAACAATCAACGGCAGAAATGTCAATGGTAAAATTACTCGATCTTCATTTTATGGATATAAAACAGATGAAACTTTTCTTCCAATGCATGAAGAGCCACTACTTGAAGTTTTTTTTTTTTTTTTTTCGTTTGAATAGGGACTTCAAGGTTTAATTTGTTGCTTAATTAAGTATATCGTTTTGTATTTTTGTCTGGACCTAATCTTCTTTATGTTTTTCTTGATGGATATTTCAAGGTTTGGCCCAGGAACTACGGAAATATAATGGGCGTGGCCCTGACCGGAAACTGG
>JBBYHH010063223.1:0-15707 GCA_038382905.1 Daphne laureola
TGAATATTCAAGTCAAGGATGCCACATTCATACTTGAAGTTTGAAGGTGTTCTTGAAGATTCAAGTGGAGCAAACGTTTTGGAGCAAGGATAAATATCTTTTTGCTGAATTCCAGGAGAAATGTACATATCTTAATCTTGGTAACATGATTAGGATCTTCTTCTACCTTTCTTGATGTATTCTTGAATGGACGATGCATGATTTGAAAAGAGACATCATGGTATCATTTTATGTGAAAACCGTGACTTACATGAGAGTTGATGAACTTGTGTCACACATGATTGAGATTAAGAAACATGTAAAACATGTTAATGGTGAATCTAAAATCAACACTATGTTCATTGAGTTAGATGAGACTTTTCAACATTCAGTAAGGCTGGGAAAGGACAACAAATTGAAGGTATAAGGAAAAGGCTCAGTGAGATTGGTATTGGAAGAGATAACTTTTTGTGCTACAAGGAGTCTACTTTATACCTGAACTCAAGAACAATCTGCTAAGCCTAGGAAAACTTCAAGAGAAGGGTTTAGTAGTATTGTTTAAAGAGGGAAGGTGTACAATATTTCATGAGGAAAGGGGTTTACTGATGCAGATCAGGATGAGCACAAATAGGATGTTTGTGTTGAATGCTAAGCAAAAAAAATCAGTCTTCATCAGAAAATTGCTTGCAAACAGCACAAGCCATCACCTTTCTATGGCATAGAAGGTATGATAATCTAGGCTACAAGGGCTTAATGGCATTAAAGGAGAAGGATATGGTACAAGGGCTACCAAAACTGGAAAATTCTTCCAAGAGTTGCATTGATTGTGTCAAGGGAAAGAAAAACAGAGACACAATGCCGAAGCAAAGCACATGGAGAGCACAAGAGAGGTTGGAGCTTATTCATGCAGACATTTTTGGCCAATTACCCCAGATCTCATCGAGGAAAGAGGTACATTTTATGTTTCATAGATGATTATAGCAGAAAATTGTGGTGTTATATTTTAACACAAAATCTGATGCTTTTCAGCAGTTTAAAAGATTTAAAGTCATGACTGAGAAAGAAATGAGTCTGGTAGTGAAGTGCTTGCGGAGTGATAGAGGTGGTGAGTTCACTTCTACTGTCTTTAATGATTTATGTGATGAAAATGGAATCAAGAGACACCTAACTACAACATATACCCCTCAATAGAATGGGGTGGCTGAAAGAAAAAATAACATTGTTATGAATATGGTGAAGTCAATGTTTTCTGATAAGAATGTACCAAAAGAGTTTTGGGCAGAGGCTACCAAATGGGCATTTTATCTTCTCAACAGATGTCCTACCTTTGCTCTGAAAGATCAAACACCACATGAGACTTGGAGTGGTATTAAGCCATAACTAGCACACTTAATAGTGTTTGGATGCATTGCTTATGCACACATTCCTGATGCAATTACGAGAAAGTTGGACAATAAGAGTACTACATGTATCTTTCTTGGTGTTAGTGAAGAATCAAAGGTGTATAGGCTTTTTGATCCTATAACAAGGAAGATTATTATAAGCAAAGATGTGGTGTTTGAAGAAAGTGAAAAATGGGATTGGGACAAAAATAGTAGAGACACAACATCATATCTGATCTATGAAGAAAAAGAAAATACAGATAAAGATTCAATACCTATTGAAGAACATGTTCAGGATCCAGAAGAAGGAACTCCTATGAGAGCAAGAGAAGGAAGAGTGAGAGCTCTGCTATGTCAAAAATCGGACTAGGCAAATACAATTTATAAGTCTGACTCACCCTCAAGTGTAAGGTGTGCAATTGCAGTAGGATGAGTGAGATCGAACTCAAGAGATTGTAGTGATAATTAATGATAATTAGCTAAATGCACTATTTTTTGGTATTTTTATTTAGAATGGTCTTAATATGATGGAGTGGTGAACAATTCGTAACCCAATTAAACTAAATAGTAATAAATATTTAAATGAGATATGTAATCAATCTAGGCTATTGCAATAAAACTGAATTGTTTTGATAAATTTCAATGACTAAAAGTCTCATTGGTTGTTTAGAGTTGATGATGGTAGATGACATGCTTGGTTGAGAATCATGCAATGATGGAGGAGATTGATAGAATTCAAACTCTAAGTTACTAAGCTAGAGTTATCATTTCTATTAATCACCAAACAGAATCTCTCCGCTACCATCATTAATAGAAGCTTTAGGTTTGCCCAAGTATAGCCTTCTAATATCCTAAATTACCTTCTCATATAATTCTAGAGTACCGAACAATTTCTCATAGTTAATTCAATGAATTACTCTCTCGAGTATACCATCAAACACTTGGTAGGTGTAGGGAATTAGAGAGTTCTTCTAATTCTTCTACCAATTCTTAAAGCTCAAGAAATTGTTACTCATCAAACATAATCATCAACCAAATATTTTTATATCATCTAGCAAACATACAACTACCTAAACAACCAAAGAGATGGTGAAAAAAAAAAGATCCAAAACCCTAAATTTAAGTTTCACAATAAATGTTAGAAGATAAAAATAATGTAACTACTAAATATAATTAAAAATAAGGAGAATAAAGAAAGATGATACTGCTCCTCTGTGCGAGCCTCCCTGTTGTGCGCCTCCCCCTATGCCGCTGTGCGTGCTGCATAAGTTGGACTCTTATAAAGCCAAAATTCTATTTCCAAATTGAACTAGGTTTGGCCTAAACCTTTTCTCTTTCCTCAAATTTCTATTAGTTATATACTTTGATCCCAAAACTTTTTTCTTGTATCATTTTGGTCCTTACCTTTAATCTTCTAATTCAATTTGGCTCTAATTCTCATTTTTTTGTTAATTTAATCCAAATTTCCTCAATTTTATTCCAATTGCTCCAAAAATTATTGCACAAATAATAAGAAACTAGCAAATTATCACAATTAAAACATAAATTTAAGGATATAATATGTAACATTATTTGTACTCATCAACAACTATCCCACAATGACTCGGCTGCGGTATTCAACAATGCATAGAAGTTTCGCGCATTAGCATTAGGATCTGAATGAGACATATTCATATCATGAACCTCATTTTGGCCAACAGCATCATACACCATCCTTTCATAATGGTTTATGCGATCTATATTATCATAACAAAACGGAGAAACTTGATCCTCACTGTTGTATGGCTCACTGTGTTGGGTCCAATGGGTGTATCGTGGCATAAACCCTCATTTACATAGATGCACTTTTACCGTATCAAAATCCTTAAATCGACAATTTCAACACTTGGAAGACGAACATCTAATTTTCTCATCACTAATATATGTTGGATGAATTTTAGCAAAATTGCATGAAACCTTCTAAACCAAGTACCCACTCTTCTACCAACCATCCTCTCGGATGAAACCGAGAACCATACATTCACATTTTTTAAGGATCCATTTGCTTCAATATATCACACAAACATATAACCATAACAGAATATCTGATAACTTCTGCAAAATTATCCTAATTTGTTTTCAGTTTTATAATTTAAAAAATATTAAATTCGGGTAAATAATAAAAAATGATTTTTTTTTTAAACTCACTCTAAATAAAAATGTTGGAGTCCCTCCTTCAATGCAAGAGTTTGATAACCTACAACACATCAAAAATTACAAACAATTAACAATTATTCACCATAAATATTATCAAATCCGAAAAAAACACTCTAAACTACTCAAGAATTTAAACTCAAAGTATAGAAACGACTATATAGATGAAGAGAAAGTGAAAACAAAGAAATCTTAACCCATAATCAAGAAATTCGCGATTTAAAAAAAAATGAAAATAAAACCACTCAACCTATAAAAAATATTCGACCATAGCTTAAAATACTTGTAGATCCGTGCTCTTCAAAGAAAAAGGAAGAGATTGACACCAAATTTTTAAAAAATGAACACTAATTGATTGAGAAATGAGCTGGAGAGCGCTCTCCCCCTTCTACTTCCGTTTTTTCTTTTCTTTTTGTAAAAATAAAGGCTGAGCCCGAAGGATCTGGGTTTTAAAAACGTACCGACAAACCACACTGACAGACAGCCTGTCGGAATGCGACACGTGTCGCATGTGACCGGGTTAAATAGCAAAAAAAACCTTCATTTTCACGAGTCTCGAACCCCGGATCTCTAGATCCCGAGCAAACAACTTCACTGCTAGAGCGCAACACTACTCATTGTAATATTAGATAAACTATAAAATAAATACGTGTTTTTGGTTGTCTCACATTACCGAAAGACCTGCTGTCGGGGCCCAAGCCCACCGACAGACCTGTTGTCGGGGCCCAAACCCACCGACATATCTTCTGTCGGAAAGTTCAAGTTTTTTTTTTAAATTCAACCTAGTTTTTGCACGTACTAATTTTTCACAAATTATATTATTTTTATAAATTTATTAACATTGTATAACTTTCAAATATTTGTTTTCAAAATTACTTGCAGTTATTATATACAAAATAAATTAACTTCTAATTCAATTTTTTAGTTATTCTTATGCTAAATTCTACTTTCTTTAAATGTGTTGAAAATAATCAAACTGACCGACAGATATACTGTCGATGTTTTCATCTTAGTTTTGATTTTAAAATTACTTTCAATTGTTACATACATACTAAATTAACATATAATTCTACTTTTACTTATCTTTAAATCAAATGTCACATTTTGTAAATAATAAATAATTAAAAAATATATACCTACAGACCGTCTACCGGTGACTTGATTCCGGTCGGATTCCGACAGATCGTCTGTCGGTGACTCGATTCTGGTAGAATTCTGACAGACAGTCTGTCGGTGGCCCTAATTTTCGACAGACAATCTATGGTGCTTCAAATATTTTTTCTAATTTTAATCTTAATTTTCGCATATATCAATTTTTTATCCATTCTATTATTTTTTATAAAGTCCAACAAATTTACTAAATTTGTATAACTTGAACATATTTGATTTCAAAATTACTTTCAATCATTACATACGTACTAAATTAACATTTAATTCTATTTTTATTTATCTTTAAATCAAATATCACATTTTGTAAAGAAAAAATAATTAAAAAATGTATACCGACAGACCGTCTATCAGTGACTTGATTCCGGTCGTATTCCGACAGACCATCTGTCGGTGACTCGATTCCGATCAGATTCTGACAGACAGTCTGTCGATGGCCCTAATTTCTGACAGACAATCTATCGGTGCTTCAAATATTTCTTCTAATTTTAATCTTAATTTTTACATATATCAATTTTTTAACCATTCTATTACTTTTTATAAAGTCCAAAAAATTTATTACATTTGTATAACTTGAACATATTTGATTTCAAAATTAATTTCAATAGTCACATACGTACTAAATTAACATCTAATTCTACTTTTACTTATCTTTAAATCAAATGCCACATTTTGTAAAGAATAAATAATTAAAAAATATATATCGATAGACAGTCTGTCGATGTATGCTCACCGGAGACATACCGGCATCTTGTCTATCGGTACTACCGACAGCTTCTCCGTCAGTCCTACCGAGAGCAAACAACATGTCGGTCTAAGCGATCGGTAAATGACATTTTTCTAGTAGTGTTTGACTTTCGACTGTTTCACTCAATTCTTTTTCATGGAAAAATCTGTTAAAAAAATCTAAAAAAGTTATTTTAGAAACTAGACATATCGATTCACCTTATAATGTAAGTTATTTGTGATTGTATATCAAAATCTTGAAGAAAACAAATCATTGAATAAATGATAAAAAAAATATGGATTAAAGTGGTAAAAGTGGAACAAAATGAGTACTATAATAAGTTAGTTCAATCGTACTATCTCCGTGTTACACCCACCCCGGAAGTACTATTGATTTCCGATGAAATGTTGCCAGAATTTGATGATGTAATTTTTCAGGACTTAGAATTTTATGGAAATGAGATGCTGATGAATGAATTAAATGTCCTCAGAGGTTATTTGGAGGTATTTATACAAAATTCTAAGGGTTTGCAACGTTTTGAGAGTCCCGGGTCATTTTGTCAAAAATTGGATTCGAAGGGTAAAATGGTAAACTTTGAAAAAATGTTGGAAGAATTTATATGTTGGGCTTGGACATGGGCCGGCGGTTATTAGGCCTTGTATGATTATATGTTGATGGGCTTAAGTGAATGGTAGAAAGGAAATGAAATTTTGGAAATAAGAAAATGAATAAGAAAGGAAATCATTTTGGAAGGTTTTTTGGTTAACCTCATGTCAAGCATCCATCCAATGGTGGATATCTTGATGTAAATCCAATCCAATGGTTTGTAATGAAGATGTAAGAGATAATGTATCAACATTATCTCATGGATTCATAAAAGAAAAGAAAAGGAAATTACATGTATTAAGAATATAAGACTAATGGTAGTAGAAAGAAGAAAGAGAAAACATAAATCTTTCTCTTTCTCTTGGGGCCGGCCAAACCTTCATGAGAGCTTCCATGGAGTTTTCTTCACTTGTCTTCATCTCCAAGCTTCATAGATCAAAGATTATCAAAGGATTAAGAAGGTAAGGTGATGGTTTAAGGTTATTATTCAAGTTTTAATGGTTGGATTTTATAATTAATCCACCATTTTTCTTCTCTAGTTGAAACCAAAAATTGAGAGAAATTTCTTGGAAGTTTCTTCAACTCATCTCTTTATCTCATCAAGGTAAGGTTAAGATTATGTTATGAGATGATTATTAAGCATATGATTGAAGGAAAAATCATGTATGTTTGGTTTAAGTTGAAAGTATGTTAGTATGATGAAATTGGAAGCATGATAAGCATGTTTTGTTCTTGGATGATGATGAAAAGCATGATGGATGATGATTTATGCATAAGGCCAAAAATATTAAGGGTTTATGCATGATAAAGTTGGTTGATTTTTTATGGAAGAATGATGTTAGTCTGATGTTTAAGATGGATTAAAGTTGTTGGTTAAGTTGGAAAATGAATGTTGGAAAAGAAAGAAAGATGCCGAAAGTTTGGGCCCTTAATTGGTGATTAGTATGTTGATTTTGGTTGATAAAGTATGGATTAATTGAAGTTTAGATGAAGGAAATAAAGGTTAAGGGTTTAAGTGAAAAGTTAGGTGAAGTTTGGGTGAAAAACAAAAGTGGCTGAAACTTTTGGGGGAAAACTGAAAGTTTTAGTGTTTATTGGAAATTTGATGTTTTGTGGGTTAAGTATCATTTTATGAAGTTAATTGGTGGTTTGATTAAGGGAATAAAGCTTAAGGATGAAAGATGACACTTTAAATAAGTTTGGGGAAAGAATGAATTGAAATTGAAATGTGGGGCCAAAACCGAAACATTTTGTGTGTTTTGGTAAATTTGGTAATTTAGTGAGAAAGTGTCATTTTATGGATTTAAATGGTAAGTTGGAAAAGGAAATAAAGGTTAAGTATGAAAAATGACACTTTTGGAAAGTTTGGGATGGTTTTGCATGTTGGCCGAAATTTTGGGCCTTGGGCCGAAATTAATTGAAATCGGCGCATTAATTGGTGGATTAAATGTTTAAGTTGAAAAAGTTGAAAAAAATGGAATTTTTGCAACTTTATGAAAGTTTTGGGTAAAATTGCACTTAAGGTGAAAGTTATGATGTTTGTGCAATTTTGTTAAAGGTTAAGGTAAAGAAAGTGAAAAAGGTGAAAAGTAAGTAAAGTATGAAAAAGTAAGGATAAGGGAACGTTTGGGTAAATTTGGCATTAAGTGAAAGTTATGGGCCAAATTTATAAGTTTCTAGAAAGGTTAGGGACTTAAGGTATGAATATGAGGTTTAAGGTAAAAATGTTACCTTTCAAGGATAAAGTATGTTATGGTTGACTTTTTAAATAAAAAAAAGTCAACTCTCCATGTTTATGAGAAAATGTGAACTTTTGTATAAAGTTCAATTAATAAAAGGTATGAAGGATTATGATATGTATGGAAAGTATGCTAAGTATGGAATTTTAGTTATAAACTAAAATTCAACATCTTATGTTCGGATATTGGGATAGGTCTGACGGTGCAGGATAATTCTGCGGGATTTTTGCTGGCACGTCAGAGTCGGTAATTCCAGGTAAGGGGATTAATTTTCTTAATATGAAGTAATGGTTTATCTTATGCATATTAGGATAGTTAATAGCTAGTACTCGGGTCGAGGGTGGGGCCCAGTGACTCCCGGGGGAAGGTACTAGTTACATGGTAAGATTAGTGGTATCCAGGTACTATGTTTCTGGCAGCAAAATGTTATGCTTACGACAATATGATAGGTTATGTTATGTATGTTATGTTATGGGGGGACGCCCCACCACTGGATCCATGCGTATGTATGTGTCTATTAGTTGCAGCTTCCGGCTATGTATGTGTCAGTTGGTTGCGGCTGCTGACTGGTATATCTTTGGATATACCTTATGTTCCGTGCTGGTTGCGGCCACCAGATATTTCCCAAGTAGGTTGCGGCCATCGGGGTCTGTCGTTAAGCATTAATTGGGCTACGATGAAGGATGCTGCTGCCAGATGCTATGATGGTCCTACGGGACACATGTTGTGTATGTATGTTATGATATGTTATGTTGTGCTAACCCATGTGCAGGTTCTGCGTTTTTGTCTGCTAATCTTACCGACCCTTACTGAGTACATTTTGAGGACTCACCCCTATATTAATATTTTCAGGAGATTACGGGTATCAGCTAGTGGAGTAGTCCGGCTAGATTTGGCTATACTTTTAGATATCAGCGGTAGCTTGTGGTGATTGCCGGGGATCTGGACACCCGACCCCGCAGACAAGTAAGCATATGGTTTCAAGTAGTAAAGGCTCTGTAGGACGCATATGCATGCATACATCGGATGACTGTATTATTTTGGGTATACCCGGGAACTACCTACCCAACCGAGTGGGTGGTAGTTCCGATCTGATGTATATGTTTATTAATCACAACAACGCGCAATATTCTGTCAAAACCACTAACGTGTTTTCGGGTGCAGGTTTAGGCATTAAGTTAATTAAAATGCCTTAAACCTAAGTAACGCGTTAGAAATAATAAGTTCAGAAAAGTTAAAAAATGGTCGGGTTTTTGGGTCCCACATTCAAGGAGAAGTTCGGTTCCGCCATCGCCGCCGCCTTCCGGCAATGTTCATAATGCTTCCGCACATGACCCACACGCTGGCCGAGGAGTGGTGGTGACAAGTTGGTATCAGAGCAGGTCGCCTAGGTTAGTACTAAGTATGGTTAGAGTTCTAACCCGGATTTTTCCTATCCACCTATTGTTCTAGGGTAATTTGAACTAAAAGCGTAGCTAACTTTTACTAGGATTATCTTAGAACCATAGGTAGGATCACTAAGGTTGGTTAGTTTACACTATACCTGGCATAACTTATGGCTTAAAAGTTTGGTTAAACAGATATCGCGCTAAAATGTTCATAAAATGTATGAACTAAAGAAAATAAAGGATAAGTAAGGTTGCACAATGGAATAATGCACAAACATAATGTACATCATGACATTGCATGCATACTACAGAGCCATTAGGAAACCACTCATAACTATTGGATGAAAGTTAATCATTTTTGGCCATATCTTCTGTTAAAAATGACAGAGTATGGTTAATACCTGTAGGGATAGAATTAATAATCCAGATCTTCAAGACCCAGAACCCATGGAAGTACCGGGCGGATGACGTAAGAGGAGGGCACAAGGACCGCCCGTTCAGAAGGTACCTCCACCCCCACCAGAAGGACAACCCCCACTGGAAGGACAACAAACCCCAGATCAGGTAGTCCAGGTCTTAGAGCAGATCAGGACGATATTGGCGGATGTATGGCCCAGTGCAGCGGTTCAGATTAACCAAGGGGTAGGGGGAGCACAGCCAGATCAGGGTATTCCAGTCCAGCCTCCACCTGTCCAGGTTCAGCCGCCACCAGTCCAAGCTCAACCGTCACCTGTTCAGGAGGTTGAGGATACGGTTAGTTCTGGGAGAAGATCACATTCAGGACATAGGCGTCAGGCCAGGGATGGGTCCGATAGATCTGATGAGAGTAAGAGGCGCAGACTTCGGAAGAGGCGTGGTGCCGGATCTGAATCATTGAGCACATTTGAGCATTTTCAACGCCTCGGTCAACCCAAGTTTTCAGGCAAGGGATGATCGGACTTAGCCGAGCTATGGTACTCGGATACGGAATGACTTTTGGAAGGTCTAAAGTTTTCATCCATGGAAATGGTTACCTTGGCCACATATACGCTCAGGAACCTCGCCTACAACTGGTGGAAGGGCGTGGTCAGAGACAGGAATGCCAGGTATGCTAAGAAGGGATGCAGAGATCCTGAAATGAAGTAGAACAAGTTCACCTCCCTCTTCCATGATCGATGGATTGGATATGCGATGCCAGACAATCGACATGCCGAGTTTGACACCTTGGTCCAGTGCAGTTTGACCATCACAGAATATGGATATCGGTTTGAAAAGTTGGTGTAATATGTCCGTATATATGATGGGGAGGAGGAGGAAAAGGCAAAGTGGTTCATCTGAGGATTGAACCCAGAAATAAGCAAGTATTTGGTGACACATGGCCTTACTACCTATCATGAGGCAGTACAAAAGGCCACACTTATCGAGAAAGAGGAACTTCATGGTAAGCCAGTGCCTTCCCGACCCCAGATACGTGGGAAAGGCTCTGATCAGCAAGGAACGAACAAGAAGAATGCTAAATTTGGGAAGTTCAGCAGTTTCACCAAGGGATCAGGATCAGTGGGAATAGTTCAAGGTTGCCCACAGTGTGGCAAAAATCATGGAGGGATGTGCTACTTTGGGACAGGACGTTGTCTCAAGTGCGGATCGTTTGATCATTGGCTCAGCGACTTTCCAGAAACACAAAGGCAGGATGTTACAGCACAGCCCAGGTTCCAACCTAGGGCTCAACTCAATGCATCCCAGAGATGCGGTGCACCTCAAGACGGCCCCAGGCCTCAGCAGCAGCAGAGGCCACAACAGTCCACACAGCCCGGACGTATCTTTCAGATTGAGAGGGTCGGGACTGCACAGCAAGGCGCGCTTATAGGTACACTTTTACGTAATAGTAAATCTGCACTTGTGCTTTTAAAAATGGGTACTTTAATTTCTATATTGTCGCAGAAATGTGCGACATTTCTACATTTACCTGTCGCGCATTCACCCGACATGGTTATAGTTCGTACTACCGGAAGACAGTACTAAGTTTCCAATGAGCTTGCGTGGAAATGCACGCTCATGTTGGGTAGTCATTGAATCCAATCAGATTTTTTGGTCTTAACCAAGACCAAATATGATGAAGTTATAAGTATGAATTGGTTGGCTAAGAAACGTCATTCACAACGACTGTGCCAAACGGAACGTTGTAGTAATTGGGGAGGCTTGGGAACCTCCATAATTGATACAACATTTTGGTAAGGGACACTCACACTCTATAATAGAGGATAGGGGAAGAACCCCCACACAATTTAAAGGCAAATGGAAGGAAATGAATGGAATCAAGGACTAGACACAAAGCTATTTTCAGGAAAAATAGCAGATTTTGGCCAATCTTGTACGAATAAACTGTACCAATTCGTGTAGCCAACAACTCTAATATTTTATGGGGTTGTATCCTCATATGTCTAGTTTAATGGAAAATTTACAAAAGTAAATTTGGACACCTATGGAATTTATTAAAAGTGTTTGACTGACAGCGGGTTTTTCTAGAAAACTGCTGCTGGAACAAATATTTAAACACCATAAGGTATGGTGTTTGGAATGGATCAAACCTTCATAAGTGAATGTTTAGACCATGTTATGATGTTCTAATAGGAGTGTAAGGTTATGAAAAGGATCAAGGAAGTGTCCAAAATTAGTTCAGAATACGTTATCGGGTACCAGTAGTCTTAGGATTCGGTACTGTCTGTGGTTGCTTAGTAGAAATACCAGAAATTTGCTCGGGGTACAACAAGATGCACCCATAGGATGGGATGCCACTTAGGCTCTGTATGGTAGTTTAAACTATCACTCCTGCCTAACAGACGGTGGTTCGAGTACGAAAGGTTAGAAAGTGAATTGGTGGAAAGTACTGCCATCAGAATGGTATAGTACAATAGGTATCAGTTGATGATTCGGTATCTGTGAGCACACGAGGTGTGCCAAATTTTGGATTTTATCTACCAGTTATCTGTGGATTCTGGATCGTTAGTAAGGGTGGTTGCACAATTCCATGGAAAATAAGCATAAAGTGTTGTTTATCTGGAAATCTGCATTTATGGCCAAACTTGTGACAATAAACTGTACCATTTGGATGAATATTTTAGGCTGAAAAGTTTTGTGTGGATAGTCCTATGTGTCTAGTTTTATACAAAATTTACAGAACATGATTCGGATATCTGAGAAATTTATTAAAAATATTAGACCGATAGGAGGTCTGATGAGAAACAATTTTACCTGGAAAAGATGAATTGTTCTGTATAAGTTCTGGATGGAGAATTATCCTCATAAAGTTGTAACTTCTCGTAAAATGGAAAACGAGGGTCACTATTTGGTGAAGTGGATTTGTTTACCCTCTTTCTATTTGAGTTTCGCAAATACGATATGTCTGGGTAGACAATTAAAAGTAAGAGTTGCACGGCTCACTTTTTGGAGCATGAACTGTTCGGGAATAACTTTCAGGATAACTCTGCATAGAAGAACGAGTGTTCTCCTAAAAATTATGGTCCGCTACTAAAGAAATAGTTTTGAAGTATGCTACGACAACTTCACTCTGTATTGTGTCAACACATAAATGTGTTCGACTTAGGAATAAGTTATGACATTCCACCCCAGAATTCTGTATTGTGACGGATGAACCCACAAAGTCCGCTCTGTACTAGTTTTGCTCTTTGTAAACCAATGTGGTATTCTGGAATGTTTTAATAAGAAGACTTGTTCGGTGTTCTGTCGGTTCAAACGAAGTTTAAGGAATGACATGCCACGTGGCAGTAGGTTGTCAATTTAGGTGGTTGGTACACTGATAATCTGAGATCTGGAATCCACCTTTTAGAATGTTATGGCAGTTTGAACTCCATTCTGTTTGGTAATCACCCATATCGTATAACACGTTCTGGGATCGCCTTGGGAAGGTATTATGTTTTGACTATCTCTGATATGGAATTAGACCTTGATCATTTGCTCGGTTGCACACCAATTTGGTGTTCCGTGATACACCTTACAGGTGTTTTGATTGCGTTATAATGATTTGATGCTCTAATTGGTGTTGATTTGTTATGTTTTGGTCACGTCCATTTTAATTGGTTATGATCTGGTCTAATTCATCTGATTTTGCTCTGTTCTGTATGACAATCATCGGTTATACCGATAATGGTTCGGGTTTGAAAACCTGTAAGAAATATGATCTGTGCTGCGAATGATATGGTTATGAAATTAAGAATAAAAGGTATGAGAGAATTCGAAAAGAGCTTAAGTATATTTTGGTTTTTAACCGCATAAAGGTGGTTAATCCGGGACACCGAACGTCAATGAGATGAAGTATTAACAACTACTTTATAGTTGGGAATTGGCCGGAAGTTTGGCCAATGGGAAATTCCTCGAGGGAAATTCAAGAAATTGTTGATTCCACATAACTTGCAGTACAAGTTTCTGTATGGATAATTGGTGATTGTTCAATTTTGGAGTTAAGGATAAGTTGCTCAAGATAAAATACAAGTTAAGGTTGTATGGGAGAACGATAGTCTTTGCTTCAGGAAGCAAGTGCTAAGCATGTGTTAAGGGTTTGGCAAAGGTTAACATCATGTGGGCAAGTGGGTTGCTAGTGATTGCAATGGCTACACCCCTGGAATTGCCGATAAGGGCAATGATGTGGTACATATTCTTTATATGAAATACGTTGTAATGGTATGAGTTTTTGTTCGGTAGGACGGGGGGTATATGTGTTGAGACATCTTCTCCATATATAATTTATGATTAAGAATCGGTTAGGCAATCAATTGTTGATTGTCAATAATAATTTATGTATGTGACACCTTTTGAGGTGAGTCTGATAAGTTCGGTTGTTGTGATACTCCAAAAATTCAGAGTTTAAAGGTATGTCGTGTGACGAGGCATGTTCGGTATAAAGGGACCATATGGGAATTGAAACCCCATTCTGTCTGATCTGGGTTCATGGTATATGGCATGATAAAGGAATATGTATGGGTTAATGTATGAATGGTTACGGAAATATTAAAGGTTATGACTATGGATAGGATATGAACTTCTATCCTGTGAGACGTGAAGATATGTGTATGGACCTCCGTCCATTTGGACGTGAGGGTACTGGTATGTAAGTCTGTCCGATGAGATGTTATGTTGTAACCTAACTGCTATGGTTAGGGTTAGGATAAAGGTTTTCTGTGTTGTGAAATACCATCCTGGTATTCCGTGATATACCTTTGGATGACGTGTTCTGCTCTGTGTCATGTTGGTCGATGTTCTGACGACAGTTCGGGTTTCAGACCCGTAAAAGAATATGACCTGTGCGGGTAACAATATGGTTCCACAATTAAGGTTAATGATACTCTTGGAGGACCAAGAGTCCTAAGGGGGGGGGGGAATGTTACAGTCACCACCGGAAAAATGGTGAAAATCGGAGAAAATTGTCGATGGGCAAAATCTGTAATTACTGGGATTTTATGTTCAAGCATGCGGGACACATTTTCTTATGTTTCCCAAGTCCCAGGAAGTGAATTGAGGTTTGAAGATATTCCTCTTCAGGAATTTAAAATATGAGTATCGAGACTTTTTACCAAAATTACTCCGGAAGGGTAAATTGGTCAGTTTTGAAGAAATGATGCGTTTTTTATAATTCTCATGACCTGAGAATTTATTTGTAGCCCATTCCATGAGATTTTAACAATTTGAAATGTTTTGGAAATCCCAAAGTATTTTGCCAAAAATGGGTTTCAGAGGGCAAATGGTCATTTTGGAAAATTGGATAAAAATGCACATGTTGGGCAAATTGTTGGGCTGGCCGGTTTTATGGGTTTTGGGCCAAGGGTTGGCCTTTTGGTTGGACTTTAGTAGAGTATGGGTGAGGTTGTGAAAAAACATAAAATAAAGAGAAGGAATATTTTTGGTTAATATTTTGGTTAATGTCTTTGACAAGTGTTGGTTGATCAAGGCATGTAATCTTGATGCAATCTCATCCTATGGTTGAGACTAAAGATGAGAAGATAATGTTATGGATTTATCTACATATATTATCTAATAAAGGGATTTAGATTAATATATGTAGTAGTAAGTAATAATGAAAACAAAGATAGAAAGAAAGAATGAGCAAACCGTGTCTGCCTCTTGCCCTTTGCTTCAGCCGAAAGCTTCATGCTTCTTCATCCTCCATGGTCCATCAAGCCCTTCATCTTCAAGCTTCCAAGGTCTACTAATGATCAAGGTAAGGGTACTCCTTGATTAATTAGTGAAATTGTTAAACTTTGATCATTAAAAATGATCCTCTTCTTCCTCTTCTAGAAACCGATTTTGCAAGGGAGATTATGCCCAATTTCTTCCATCAAATCCTCTCTAATCTTTGAGGTAAGCTTGTATTCTTGGCAATTCTTCCATGATTCCAAGTATGTTGAAGTTTTGAAATTGGAAGAGACACATGTTCTTGAGTGATCTTGGATTTTGGATGAAAGCATGTTAGTATGTTGTTTATGGAAGTTTGATGAGCATGTTTTGCTCTTGGATGTTGTTGAAAAACATGTTG
>JBBYHH010063334.1:0-15706 GCA_038382905.1 Daphne laureola
GAAAAGGTCACTTTCTAGTCCCATGAAGGTCTGTTTCTCTTGTACTTAAGGAAACTATATGTGTTATTCTTCATCTCAACTTATACGAATGGAATCAGGCGATAAAAACCACTTTTCCCAACAAGGAGACTGGCCTCTAGTAACTTTGTGGTGGTCGGGATTTTCTACATATATAAATTCACTGCTTCGACTTTAGTTTTCTTGTCTTTTGAAAAAAACTGCCAAAGCCTCATAACGCTATCTGTCTCTGATACTTTTTAAGCAAATCATTTTTATTTATTTTTTAAACTACTTTTGTATCTGCCTGGAATCAATGTGTTTACATATAAGAACTTTACACGGAGTCCCCTTCCTAAAGCAGCTCATAGGATGAATAAATTGCTAAATCAAATATGAATGCAGATCATGTATCACTCTCCTGAGGAAGAAATAGCATTTGGGCCAGGATGCTGGTTATGGGACTATTTACGAAGAAGTGGAGCTTCTGGGTTCTTACTTCCACTTTCTGGTGGTGCAGATAGCTCCTCTGTGGCTGCTATAGTTGGTTGTATGTGCCAACTTGTTGTAAAAGGTCAATCCCAAAACATGCTTTTCGTAGCTATGCCAAAACAGAAATCTGAATGCCTTCAATCATTATTATTTATCACCAGACGAAACCTTTATAAAAATATGTTGGAATCAACGCATGAGGTTTCTAATGTGTACTCATGTTAGTAATTGATCTCTTGCCTTTAAATGGATTGAAATGTGCTCATTTTGATTCTCATCATCGAACTATCATACTATACATGGGAATATTTTGAATGTCAATAGCCATTTGTGTTTGAGACAAGACCATAACTGTCATATTTTGTCGTGAAGTGGTTAAGGATCACAGATTTATTTTAGGAAGCTAAGAGCGTGGCAGAATAATCATAGTGCAACTCATATTAAAGGAAAAGAGTATTAATCAATCAAACTTTTTTTTTTCTGCGACTATAATTGGAGGATGGGTATTTTAGCACAAACAACTAAGCACGCACCCACACACACCCACACACACCACAAAAGCATTTCAAGACTTATATTCTATGATTGGTGGTTTCCACCTTTATATTACCATATGTTTACCCTATTTCTGCACTGCAGAAATTGCTAATGGAGATGAACAAGTCAAAGCTGATGCTATAAGAGTTGGTAATTACAAAAATGGGCAGGTACCTACAGACAGCAAGGAATTTGCTAAACGCGTATTTTACACAGTCTACATGGGCTCGGAGAATAGGTAGGTCACATAAAGTTTCTATCCGTTCTTTGTTTCACATACTTGAAAAGAAAGGTTTTTCCTTCTGATAATTTTATTTAGTACTCAAGGGTACATTTATACATATACAGGATCTCATAGATAGGAAAACAAACTATTGGATTAAGGCAAAAAATAATTCCTATTAGCTACTTTCCTAAAGTACAGATATAGTCAACTATTTACAGATTTTCAGGAATCATTCCTAAATTAATTACAGATTTTCAGGGATCATTCTTAAGTTCATTTGGATTTTCCCACACTCCGCCTCAAGCTGGTTTAAAGATATCCTACATAGCCAGCTTGCTACTCAGAAAATCAAACTGCTTCTTGAACAGTTCTTTTGTGAAGATATCTGCTACCTGCTTTCCAGTAGGAATATAAGACATACACACTAGTCCATTCTCTATCTTCTCCTTAATAAAATGTTTATCCACTTCCACATGCTTTATGTGGTCATGAAGGACTGGATTATGAGCAATTGAAATTGCAGCTTTGTTATCACTGTACAACTTCATAGGAGATAATTGTGCTGACTTTAGCTCTTCAAGTATCTTCTTATCCACAATCTCACACATGCCATGAGCCACAGCCCTAAATTCAGCCTCAGCACTATTTCTGGCAACAGCATTCTGTTTTTTACTTCGCAAAGTAACCAAGTTACCTCCAACATATGAGCAATAGCCTGAGGTAAGGGTTGCCTTCCAATAATTCTCCCCCTTACCTCGTCAAACTCGACATTGAGGCCAGCCAAGAACTTGTAAATCTGAGTCTTCTCTACAGTCTTCTTATGATGGTGTGCATCCTCGACAGATTTCCATTCATAGGTATAAAAAAGGTCTAGGTCTTGGCAGATTCGCTTCAACGAGTTGAAGTACTTTGTGACGTTGCTGTCACCTTGTCGTATTTCTCCGAATTTGAGATTCAATCAAAGATCTGAGATTGATTCTCCAGATCAGACTGCATCTGAGTTACATTTTCCTAGAGTTCCTTGCTGTGGGATAACACATGTAATTTGCGCTGATTTCTTCTTTCATGGAGTTTACAAGCCATGTCATCACCATAGAATTTTCAGCGTCCCATGCTGCATAGGTTAGATCATTCTCCTCTGGAACCTGCTTTTCACCCGTCAAGTAACCCCGTTTTTTCTGGCCTTTCATGTACAACCGAACTCATTGAGACCATTTCAGGAAGTTATCACCATTCAGACGAATGGTGGTGATCTGGACAGAATGGGATTCTGAGATTTTTTTTTAGGGATTTGTGGTTGGAGCAGTTGGTGAAACAATGGTGGATTCATCACTAGACATGATTTTAGGAAGGAAGAAAGAAGGTTGGGAGGAAGAGAACTTTCCTCTGTTAACAACTTGAAAAGAAAGGTTTTTCCTTCTGATAATTTTATTTAGTACCCAAGGGTACATTTTTACATATACAGGATCTCATAGATAGGAAAGTAAACTACTGGATTAAGGCAAAAAATAATTCCTATTAGCTAATTTCCTAAGGTACCGATAAAGTGAACTATTTACAGATTTTCAGGAATCATTCCTAAATTAATTACAGATTATCAGGAATCATTCTTAAACTAATTTGGATTTTCCCACACACATAAGTTGAGAGTAGCATAGGAAATGTAATGAATCTACTGGATGTAGACTGTTGAAGCACCCAATTTCGCAGATGTCCACTGGATCTATTATCTAGTCAGGTGTTTTCTTTTTTCTTTTTCTTTTCTTAATAAATCTAGCTGAGCTGATAAATGTTTCCTGTTTGTTAAATGTGAACTAAGCAATTATTACCCCCAGAAAGGGTAAAAAGGTGTGAACTACTGTGCTCTTGAACAACGATTTTCTGTTTGCTTCACTGCTACATGTGCATGTTTCGTTGCTTTTCATTGCCTTGGAAATCTGCAACCATAGCTTACTCTGAAAAATTTATGCATTTGATTTCATGTTTTAGGTCTTCATTTTAAGAAACTGTAGTTATTACATTTAATAGGCTGATAGTGAACTACTGTTGTCTCATTCATTTCTGGCTAAGTCAAGGAACTTGCTTCTTTTCAATGCTCTTCTTCTGCAGTTCTCCATACAAAAATCACAGTTTATGTGTGGTTGATACTTGTTTTATTTGTTGAAGTTCTGGAGAAACAAAGATGAGGGCCAAGGCATTGGCAGATGAAATTGGTGCTTGGCATCTAGATGTCTGTATCGACAGTGTCGTGTCTTCATTGATATCTTTGTTTCAAACACTGACTGGGAAGCGGCCTAGATATAAGGTAAAAACAATAATTGGAAGATACCAATGAAGGTTAATCAAGGTTTCATGATATTTGATGAGCATCCACCAGCCATGCTGCTTTGCATTTCATTCATTTAACCAGGTTTTCATGTTAATCAACTACCTAATCATCATGGGGTTGCTTCCTCTCTCTCTCTCTCTCAGCTAAGAGTGAGATGGAGATCTGAATTGAACAACTTTCATTATGTTGAATAGTTTCTTTAAATACTTTCTCTTGCCATTTAGGTGGATGGTGGATCAAATGTGGAGAACCTTGGGTTGCAGAACATTCAAGCTCGAGTCAGGATGGTTTTAGCTTTTATGCTCGCATCACTGTTGCCTTGGGTTCACAATAAGTCTGGGTTTTATCTTGTACTGGGAAGCTCAAATGTTGATGAAGGATTACGTGGCTATCTTACTAAGGTATTGCACCATTTCATCAAGTAGATTTGCTCCTTTAAATTCCGAAGTGATTAACTCTGGTATGACAAACATATTTCATCTGTTGAAAACTTTTTTCCAGATGAAAATATGAAGTACTATTTATTAAATAGACAACCTTTTCCTCATTTTGGTCCACAAGTTTAGCAGTTAGTTCAAATCGGGTGTGCTCTTTTGATGAAGAATTTGAAGAAAAGTTGAAGTATTTGAAAAATGGAGGGAAATAAATGAGAGAAAAAGGTGTTGGAAAATGTGTGTTCTTTTCAGAAGCCAAACACAGCCATCATGAGCTTCATAAGAATCACCCGTAGTTGAAACTTAGGTGTCATATACTGATAAAATAAATTGATACGAGTATTATTATTTGGCCTAGACTGAACTCAGTTGCTTATATTGGCAGCAGTTTTGCCTTTCAAAAAAAAAAAAAAATTGGCAGCAGTTGTGAATCTGTGATTCATAGTTGAAACTTAGGTGTCATATCCTGTTTGTTAAATCTAGTTGAGAAATATGCATAATGTTGCTTACTCATCCTCAAATTATCGGTTGTTGCACCAATAGTCCTTAAACTATTGTAAATGTTGCTTATTCATCCTGATGTTAACTGGCGTGTTAGTGATGGATGAAAATTTGACATGGCTGTTGAAAAAATGTTACTTATTTCTCCCAGAACTTTTTAAAGTGCTTCACCATTTGTCCTTTCAATATATAAAGTGTTGCACCATTCGTTCTCTAACTATTTATCATTGCTTATTCGCTCTAAGATTTATGTCTGATTTAACGTTTGGATGAATAAGCAACATTTTAAACAGTTATGGGACTATGGATACAACAATCAATAGTTTGATGACAAGTAACCGACCTCATGCATAGTTTAAGGATTATTGGTGCCATTTGCCCCAATAGCTCTCTCAGGAACTTATCTACGGCCTCTTTTACAGTATGATTGCAGCTCAGCTGATATAAATCCAATTGGAAGCATTAGCAAGCAGGATCTTAGAATGTTTCTACGATGGGCTGCCACTAATCTTCGCTACTCATCCTTAGCAGAAATTGAAGCAGCTCCACCCACAGCTGAACTAGAGCCAATACGTTCAGATTACACCCAGGTCTCACTTAATTGTAACATGCCATCTTTCTGTTATACTATAGAAATTTCGTTGTGTATGTTTTTTTAGATAATTAAATGAATATTCTGCTATATTTATGTGAAACCAGCTGGATGAGGTGGACATGGGAATGTCATATGAGGAGCTATCTGTCTATGGACGATTGCGAAAGATTTTCAGATGTGGTCCAGTGTCAATGTTCAAGGTTAGCTCTTTTAAATCATTGAGTCTTTAAGGACATGTATTTATATAAGCGTGTGACATAAATATGATCATTACGTATACACACACAAAGAAGCAAACAAATGAAAAGAAACTAAATACACGCTAGTCTAGTTATCCTGACATATAATATGGCTGAACTTCTTTGCCATGGGATGGATCCTACTTGTGCTCCATTTCTTTTAATCTGAAGAGAGTTTCTGTATAATATGGCTGAAGCTCTGTTCCAAATTCAGTCTACTAGGTTGCCTTCATAATCTTTGATGTGTACAACATGCCTTTAGCAAACCTTTAGAAATCAGTCCACATGATTTAGGGCTTTAAGAGAACAACACAGAAGACGGAGAGAGAGAGAGAGAGAGAGAAGATGAAACAACAGAAGGAAATCAAAGGATGAAGTTGTAATCCAGAGTTTATTTTGTTCAAAGATAAAATTTAACATGAAATGCGGAGGCTTAGGTAGGCATCTTCAAACCTACAAAAACTCTAGAATAAGACAAACTGATAGTTATAAATTAGAACTTAATAATAGGCATAAGTAGCATCAAACCTCTTGTATAGATCAATTCAAATAAGTCAACCTGCATTATCACCATTTTGACAGAATCCCCTAAAACTAATAGGAGTATTTACTTGTAAGTCAACCATCTTCTGGTGGGTTGCCCAAGTCTTTAAGTTTTAGTCGCTTCTCTTTGCTGACAGATCTATATCACTACCGCTGGATTCTTAATTGAACATTGGCTACTGAAAGTCTGCTGGGCAAGACTGTAAATTTTGGCCCATGCATTTGCCAAGACGTGCAGCTAGTTTGCTTTTGCTCTTTCTCTTTCCTCACATTATTTGTTTGTGTATAAAGCCTCATTGCTTACTTTGACAAAATGGAAATCATGTTTTTATTTTTTTATCTTTATTTTTTCTGAACTTAAGCATTTGTCCTTGCAGAACCTCTGCTACAGATGGGGTACAAGGTTAACTCCATTAGAGGTGGCCGAGAAAGTAAAATATTTCTTCAAATACTATTCCATCAACCGACACAAGATGACTGTACTAACTCCTTCATACCATGCTGAGGTTTGTAGACTCATCAAATTTCCAAATAAATTCAGTGCGCCCTCTGAGCATTTCATTAACCATCAACATTAACCATAATACACCATGATTAAAATGTTTCTTGATTTTCAGAGTTATTCACCGGAGGATAACAGATTTGATCTCCGCCAATTCCTGTACAACGTGAGATGGCCATATCAGTTCCGGAAAATTGATCAACTTGTGCAGGATTTGGATGATGAAGTTGCTTTCAAGGAATCTGGTGGTGGTGGGATGGGGGTTGTGGCAGCTGCTTCCGGTGATCCAAAGGCAGGGATTTGATCCTTCTTTGAGCTCCAAAACAAGTTATCAACTATACATGAAACTAGTACTTTTTTAGTTTATACTATGTTTTTTTTATATATTTTTACAGTCGTTTAAACACAATAAGACTAAAGAGACTTTCCATTTCTTTAAGAAAGAAAATAGTATGAGAAGCGAGATTTGAACCCACTCTTGAAGTAGAGTAGAAATGATTGTAAGTAAGAACCCAGAGGGACAATATTGAATATTCTCAGAGTCTCATGTTTGGTACAAATCATTAAGATTTAATATTATTCATGTTGCTCTTTCCTACTGCTTCTGGTGTGCATTGTAATCTTGAGAAAAGCCAGCTTTTTATGGCTGGTGTTGATCAGAATATGAGTGACCATATTCAGGAAGTTTTGCATATGGGTGATGGGTCTAGGGGAGTTCCCTATTAAATACTTGGGGTTTCCTCTGGTAGGAACTAGCATTTTGTTCAGCAATTGCCAACCTTTGGTGGAGAAAATGCTGCACAGGTTACAGACCTGGACTTTTATAGTACTTTTATCTTATGCTGCTCAGTTGCAGCTAATCAATGCTGTACTCTTTAGCGTTCGGTGATTGTGTACTTCTGCATGAGGATGCATTCGGTGGTTTGTAGGTGGAGAAGGAATGCACAAAGTGTCAACCTGAAGGCATGAAAAGCAACTTGAAAGAGCATACCGTGGAGGAAAGAAGAGGTAAGTTAAAGAGTAGGAATTTGTGTTCCAGGGGATATGGACGGCTAAGGGACGGTGATAACTATGCATGATTTCATATATTTGACCCTGAAATATATGCATTGATGGTATTATAGTGCTAGATCCTTAGTGTTTGCGTAAGAACATTGCAAGTCGCATATCGAGACTCATTTAGACGAAAATGAGATTAAAAAAAAAAAATCTAGTTGGAGTTGAAAGAAAAAAATCGTGGAGCTGAAATAATTATCTGTGAGATAGAGATAAGCCTAGAAAAATGTTATTTGTTGCTATTCTGTCTATTTGTGCATTACGTTTGAAGAAGATCTCAATTTATAATGAAGAAATGATAATAGCTCGGTCTTTTATAGGTTTTATCATATTCACTTGGAATAGTTTAGGTAACACTTTCAAAATGACTCTCCATGAGAGAATCCAGGCTATCAGGAAGAATGTAGCAATTCCTCAATACAAACAAAGTAGTTCCTCAGGAGTCTGATGAAGAAGAACAATTAGGATCATCCTTTGAGCTTTACATGGAAATGGAAGGATCTGGAGTAATCAATGAAAAATATCTTGCGGAATCAAAGTGACTAGGGAAGGCCATTTTGACCTAACCCGTGCGTGGCCCCGCTGACTCGCCATACCGGGCGTGGGTTTTTTAAGTGACCCATCGTTTGGCGGGGCGGGGTGGGGCGGGTCCAAGGGAGGACGGGTATTGGCAAGGTGCATCTGAAGTCCCCATAATTACGCGAAGGATCCTCAGCTTACTGTTCCAGGTTTGAAATTAAAACTATTTATTCAATTTTCAACTTTCAATTTGATGGCTCCGCACTCTGCACTTCCATTGTCGAATTTCATTTTCGTGATGTGTGCACAAACACACATACATTTTCAAGTTGTTATGCATAGATTAAATACTATCTTGCATGTATTTTCTTGGTATTTGGTGCATTTTACTTGCGGTTTTCATCTTTTGCTGGTTTGTAGGAAATATGAGCAAATTGGGCAAATTGAATGATTTTTGGGCTGAAAAAGACATTTGAGCGAAAAGAGTGGATCAATATGCAAATCTATGGCACCATTTCAAGGCGCAAGTCATTGGCGCGAGTCTTCATCCTTCAAGGCGTGACTCCCAAGGATGACTACCAGACACCACTTTTGGCGCCTCATTCTAGCGCTAGGCTTGTGGAATGAAGATCAAATGGCGCTAGTTCATGGCGTGACCAGGCGCAAGGAGGCGATGGTCTAGAGCATCCAAGGCGCTAGCAGGCGCCAGTTTTGGCGCCTTGATATGGTGCTAGGTCTTTTTTATCTTATCCGAAATTGCACATGGGCAGCTCATTTTTAGTATCTTAAACACCGAATTTGCCCTTTTAAGTTAGTTTTAGGTACCCAATTTTGTTAGGGGTACTTTGGAACTTTAATTAGGCTATAAATAGGCATCTTAGGGCTATTTTCAACAGCTCATATATTCAGCTACGAATTTCAGCAGCATTTTCTCCATTTTGTGGATTGGATTTTGGAGCTTTAAGCTCTTGTTGATGGAGGTTTGATGAAGCTTGAAAGAAGATGTTGAGAAACACTCCATTAGAGTTTCTTCTTACCTTTATCTCATTTATTTCAGTCATGTTTATTGCTATTTCATTACTGATTTTTGTGATTAGCATATCTATTTGTGAGTAAATCATTTATGTCATAGGATTTGTTCATTAGGAGGTATCATTATGTGTTTCTATGCATGATTTATCTAGGAATTGATCTTTGAGCATGAATTTATCCATAGTAAGTTGCTAGTTGTCCATACACAGTTTACTTCGCTAAGTGTTCGATAAAATGCCCGAAAGGACTTAATTGAGCATAAAAAACATAAGATTAATTGATTAACTATCGGAGAGTTAGAGATAACTTGAAGAGTTAGTTGGTGAGTGATTAGGAGCTGTTGAGCGTAAAAGATTGGTTTGGATCAGGAGAGTGACCAAACATAGCTTTTAGAGAGTGAGAATTGCTACTTAGAGATAAGAGTGGACTTTCTCACCTAAGACACCTCTAAATACATACTGAAAATCATAATGATCACCCTTCTTTTGTGAACAAATCCCAAGAGAACTTTCATTTATCGAATTAAAATTCGATTCACATCATTATTTATTCACCAAATCGCTAGCATTTTAATTACTTGGTGTAGAAGTTACTTAGTCATCTTGATTACACCTTCAATCTTCACAATTCATCATTGTTCACTGTTTTACCTTTGTACCTTTAGACTTGTTAACTATCAAGATCGTTATTACTCATTGAACACACTTTCCCTAGGTTCGACTTTCACTTGTGAGCCATTGTCCTATAATCGATTAGATTGTGCCAAGCGAAGTTTATAAATAGTAAATTTGATAAAGTGAATCATTGTGAAATTCTGAGTATTCACTTGCACACGATCAAATTTTGACGTTATTGCCGGGGAAATTGTTTTTTAGTAGGTTATATACGAATCTTGTCATGGGGGGTATTCTACACCACGAGCTTACGTGAAAGAGAATTCCACTCTCGGAGTTATACGACCCAAGCCACTTAGAAGATGGGCAAAGACTCGTACAACCAGCTGCTGTCCATTCGGATTTCACAATTCCAGGACATGTTTTATCATATGTGGAGCAACGTTCCTTTTCTGGACTTGCCACCGAGGATCCCCAAGATAATTTGGATAACTTCACCATGATAATGGACATTTTAGCTTTGAAAGGGGTATCCGAGGAAGCTAAACGGATGCGATTGTTCCCGTTTTCTTTGGACGACAGCGCAAAATGGTGGTATCGGGATTTAGATCCAACAAGGATTACTTCTTGAGAGGAATTAAAAATGGCATTCTTGAGGAAGTATTTTTTGCAACCAGAGGCATTTGAAATCAAGAGGGAGCTTTTACAATTCCGAGAAGCATCACATGAAAATGCAGCTCAAGCTTGGGCTAGATTCAAGGCCTTAGTTAAAAAGTGTCCTCATACTGGTATTTCAAGAGATGAGTTGCCTTACATCTTCTATGAGGGATTATCAATTGAATCACGGCGTTACTTGGATTCTTCTGTTGGTGGATGGTTATTGCGTAAGGATAGGAAGGAGCTTGGGAATTATTCAAAATTCTGGAAACACGTGAGGAATAGTGCATTGGAAAACCTTCCCGTATGAAGGATGGAAACCCAGGTGTTGAGGACAAGGAGAGGGATACATCATTGCAAGTAAAAATGGCTGAGTTAATGTCTGTAGTGCAACAATTGGTACAAAATCAGAGCCAAATCAGTAAACTAAACATACCTGCACAAGAGGTGGCCGATGTACATCAAATAGATGTACCTGTTCATTCTCATCACGGGTAACAGCCGACAGACTCTCTTGATTTTTCTCATTCATCTGTGGAAAGGAATTCCACTCATACTTAGATGACCGATCAAAGCCCTCCCAAGTCTTCACATTCAGAACAAGACATTAAGGAAATACGTGGGATATTCAAGGCATTTGAGGCTCAATTTTCGGCAGTGCATCAAAAGATAAATAGCCTCGCAACTTCTGTTCAAGTTTTGACAGAAAATCAACTCCAAAAAGGTAAGGATGAAGTGGTTTTACAAGAGAATTGCCAAAATGTGCAGCTAAGGAGTGGGACAACTTATGTCAACGTTAAGGAGGATGATTCACAGCAATAAAAGAAGAAGCTATCAGTGTTGGCCACTCCCGAACAACGAGTATCTATTGAGGATGCACGGAGTGAGGTCACTCCTATGAAAGAGGAGGGGGTGGTACCGCACAAGAAACACGAGAGTGGCCCTTTGATGAGGACATGACTCCAAAGCAAGCAAGTGGTCCACTTCAAGGTCTAGGAGGACCTATGACAAGAGCAAAGGCTAAGAGAGCAAATGAGTGTCTCAATGCTTTTATGAAGACCATGGCCGAGAAGGATGCTCAAGTGGAAGATTCACAAGTCTTGGACCTTAAGTTGGAGATCATGAGAATCAAGCTTGAAGAATGATACAAGAAGACATCACTTGGTGCTATCAATATTTGCACCATACTTAGAGAAGGAGGCAACATTCAACCGGCCAATGGAAGGCCACCAAAAGAATGACTTTTTCAACAAGTCATCAAAAGCATAGCAAAGTGGTACTCATCTTGAAGCATCGGCCATGAGGAGTCTAGGAATGTTCACTTTGGTTCTTTGAGAGTTTGGAATCGGCCTAGAATCCCTCAACAATGGAAGGAGACCACCTTGGACCACATGACATCAGCATGTCGGCTTACTCCTACTAGAGGCCGAAATGGTACCAAATGGTCCCCTCAACGTGTGGCGTTGGATCCTCCTCTCCTTATCCACTCCCAAACAGTGCATTCCACTCTTGGAAAAGGGTTTCTTTCACTTTGTATCACTTAGCTAAAGACTTTCACTTTAATCTATTTTCGGTTGTAAGACTTAATTAGCTTAGCTTAAACTAGTTTAAAGTAATTTTAGGATTAGGTAGAAGGAAGGGATCCCTAGAAGCATATTCCTACCATCTTAGGGTTTCCCCATCAAGGTTGGAGGCAGAATCATTGCCTATATATGCCGCCCTCTACCCTATCTTGTAACTTAGAACTCATTTTATGAAACACAACTTTCAAGTGAGAAAGTGTTTTTGGGTTCTCATCACTTCTACTTCCATTTCAGCTCTTGAGACTCTCTTTTGAGCTTTAAGGATCATACCTAGGGTTGATTCTCACACCGTTGAGTTGAGGTCCTAGGTCCATTCTTCATCACCCGACCATATGCTTGAAGGATTTCCCTATCTCTTTATAGTGGTAGTTCTTCAAGTTGGCAACATCACTTCATCCTTTACCAAGCCATAGGATCCAAGCTAGTACATAGCTTGATGAGGCTATTATCAAGTGGTATCAGAGCAAAGGTTGCTCTTGGTAAAGGAAGAAAGCTCTCGGCCAAAAACATATTTTCTTTCAAAAGTTTGGCCGACGGTGCACTCATGTTCTACAAGTTTTTCTCATTGCAACTTGTTCATATTGTTGCTTTTCTTTATGTTCTACCATTTTCAAGTTGTTAGCTTCTTAGATCATTAGGGTTTACAAGCTAGTTCTCGGATTTTTGGTGTTTTCAAAAAGAAAAGTTTCATATTGTATGCAAAAGTTGTTTTCGGTGCATTTGCTTTCCACAAAAGAAAAGTTGTTCTAGTGAAGTCTCCCCGAGCTCCATTTTCAAGAAAAAAAGCTTGTGATTAAAAGAAGAAAAGAGGAGCAAGTGTCGGGTAAAGAGACTAAAGAACAAAGTGGATTGATGTTCAAAGTTGTGAGTAAGAAACTCAAATTTATACACCACAACATCCATTGCTTTTGAACTATTTTCAAAATCCCAACCAAGTGTTCTTTCGGCCCCCATCTACCTTGAACATTAAAAACTTCTTTTCTAGTAACTAGGGCTTTATCTTGCGGTTGAAAACCTATTTTAAACTCTAGTGTTGTTCTTATTGTTCAAAATGAGTAAATCATCACTTAAGGACTTGGAGATCCGAGGAGAATGGTTAGAACTTGGAAACTACTTTGAGTGGTAAAAGGCAAGAGTGAATCATCTTGAAAAAACCATTGATTGAGTGTAAACATGAGGGTAAACACGTAAGGTAGCTAGGATTTGTTCTTACAAAAGGCAAAAGGATAAAGGATGTCTCGGATACAACACCTATTCATCCTTCTCAACTTGGCCTATACAAAAACATGGAAGAAATGTTGGCTAAGTTAGACAACTTGTCCATGAAAGTTCACTCAAATGATGAAAGGTTGGCTCGGATAGAAAGGGAAGAGAAGGACAATGGGAAGAAGAAGGAAGGTGAGGGAGGACAAGATAGCAACATGCAAACCCAAACGCCACCCACCAATACACCCCCCCGGCCCCAACAAAACTCCCCTATCATCCACCATCCACCCTTTAAAGATACCATTTCCAAACCCTACCAAAGGCACGGGAAGCACCACCAATTTGATCCCATGAATGAAGGAGGTGAAGAAGACTTTGAGGGATGGGTTAACCAAGATGAAAGAGGCTAAGATTGCCAAGGATCTATGCAAAGTGAACCTAGAATGAGACCAAGAAGGATGTGGGATGAAGAGCAAGATTTTGATGAGCCACAACCTATAGGCAACCAAGACCAAGGAAGGAGGAGGCCCATCTTACTTAAGCAACAAGCCATGCAAGGTATCAAATTACAAGTTTCTACATTCTATGGCAAATGAGGACCCGAGGAGTTCTTTGAGTGGGTAAAGAAGGACGACATGATCTTCAATTATTATGGTTATCCCGACCACCTAAGATTGAAGTTGGCTACCATTAAGTTGTCGAGATATGTCATGGTTTGGTGGGAAGGTCTAAACATTGAGAGGGCAAGGTCACAATTGCATCTGGTGGACTCTTGGGAAGAGTTTAAGATCTTGATGAGAAGGAGATTTGTTCCCCCTTACTTTGACCGAGAGAGTTGCCAAAAGCTCCAACAACTTTCTCAAGGAAATCGCTCGGTTGAAGACTATCTTAAGGAGTTTGAAGGTGTTATCATGAGAGCCAATGTGCAAGAGGGAGAAGAGGCTAGGATGGCAAGGTTCCTCTGTGGTTTGAAGCTTGAGATTGTCAAGTTGGTTGAGTTGTGTGAATATAGGAATTTCATGGAGTTGGTGCACAAAGCCATCAAGGTAGAGAGGCAAATGAAGAAGGCCACACCCTACACTACCTCTACCCCACCTACCCGAGCCCCATGGAGCAAACCACAACCTAGCAACTCTCGGCCAAACACATCCAACCTTAGATCTCCAAAACAAAGACCTACTCCCAACTACAAACCCAACCCGAGACCACCTCAATTCCAAAACATACAAGAACACTTGAATGTTTCAAGTGTGGAGGAAAGGGCCACTACTCCTACCAATGGCCTAACAAGAAGCTTATTATTGTTAAGCCAAATGGTGACATTTCAAGTGAAGATGAGGAAGAAGAAGGGTTTTTGGAAGAGATTGAAGAAGATTTGGATGAAGTGGAAGCATAAGAAGCTCTTCCAATGGAGGGATTGTTACTAGTGGAAATAAGAGTCTTGCAACCCAAGCAAAGGCCACCCGAGATCGCACAAAGGGAGAACTTGTTCCAGACCTGAGCCTTAGTTAAAAGAAAGGTGTGAAGCTTGATCATTGATGGAGGATCTTGCACCAATGTGGCTAGCATGGAGTTAGTTGAGAAACTATGGCTCATCACCACAAGGCATCCAAACCCTTATTACCTTCATTGGATGGATGATACCGCCAATGTCAAAGTGTCTAGGCAAGTGAAGATTCCTCTCAAGATTGGTGTATATGAGGATGAGATAGTGTGTGATGTGGTAGGAATGCAAGCGGCTCACATCTTGTTGGATAGGCCGTGACAATTTGACAAGGAGGTCGTGCATTATGGAACAACCAATAAGTATTTTCTCACTTGTAAAGGCAAGAAGTATACCTTGGTTTCATTGTCACCAATGCAAGCTCTTCAAGACCAACTTCATATGCAAGGTGAGGCCGAGAGGTTAAAGAAGGGAGAGAAAGGTGAGACAAGCCAATGGCTTGAAAGTGAAAACAAGAATGGGAGTGCTCCGAGAGGAAAAAGGGAGGATGAGAGAAAACAATAGGGAACCATTCACTTGGCCAAGAGAGAGATATCAAGAAGGTTCTTCTCAACCAAAAGCCTTATTTCCTACTCATCCCCTCACATTGCTTGGTAACCCCTAACTTATTGTCTTATCTTCCTTGTGATGTGTCTTCACTTTTATAGGATTTTGATGATGTCTTTGGAGAACCTCAAAGATTGCCTCCCATCCGAGGGATAGAATAACAAATTGACTTGGCGCCCGGAGCTCAACTCCCAAATAGGGCGGCCTATTAGTGTAATTCCGAGGAGACAAAACAGATACAAAGGTAAATTGATGAGTTGTTGGCCAAGGGGTTCATCAAGGAAAGCTTAAGCCCATGTGCGGTTCTGGTTCTACTTGTGCCAAAGAGTGATGGCACTTGGAGGATATGTGTTGATTTTGGGCCAATCAACACGATCACTGTAAGTATCGCTTTCCCATTCCTAGATTAGATGATATGTTGGATGAACTTTCGGATGCATGCATATTTTCTAAGATTGACTTGAAATCCAGTTATCATCAAATAAGGATGAGGGAAGGGGATGAATGAAAAATGACATTTAAGACTAAACTAGGGTTGTATGAATGGAATGTGATGCCATTTGGTCTTAGTAATGCACCTAGTACATTCATGAG
>JBBYHH010063445.1:0-15706 GCA_038382905.1 Daphne laureola
ATTCGGTATTCGAGAAAGAGAAATGTTAATGGATATTTTAAAAATATTTTTTAAAGGTAAGTTCATTTTTATTTTTTTATACCTCTCCATACATATAATAATTATAATAAAATAAAACAAAGAATTATCTGATATATGAAAATGAAATAAAAATACTCTTAAAAAGTGTCCAGGGACACTTGTTTGTTAATTTTAATTTAATAGTCATAGATCATACGTGAGAGTATAGAATACAATTAACATGAAATAAATAAAAATCTGACCTGATTTAGGTCTCATCTTAAACACAGTGGAATCAAGAACGATGAAGCTAGGTCTTCTCCCTTATTCCAACCGTCAGCATTCCGAATGGGTGGAAAACTTTTTGTCTGTGGAGAAAATATTTAACCTAATGACGTTCTGTTGGTTAAGAGAGGGACCTATCACTCCTTATGTAGAGTTTTCATGGACCTACCCATCAACGGCTCATGAACTCTATTAGCCCACACATTAATAAACCAACATCTATTATCAAACTTGAGCTACACGTCCGCAAACAGATCAATTACCGTATAGGCTCATCTGTATGTTTTATTTGATCAATTTAATAATTAATTCGATTAGATAAAATTAGACAATTAATATATTCCACATATGAAAATTCTAACACCGTTAACAAGACCGTTTGAGAAAACTTCTCTCCAATAATATTGATAAGTATCAGTATGTCAAGAAAAAAACAAAATACACTAACTAATACTAACTAATGGAAAGGTAGTCCAAAATTAGAATTAATGTATTATATATAGTCATAGATAAACAACATTTGATGAGACTGGTACTTACTAGTGGCGGAGAGAAGTTTTTGTCTGAGTAGTTCAACTTTCGATGCATATACTTATATTTTTCACATTTAGGTGCTGGGTTTAAGGAATTTGAGTGTGTCAAGTCTTTGAAATGAGAGTTGGAACCTGCTGGCTCATCAACTGGATCAAAATAAGTGTGAACCAAACTAGGTTGGAGCTTAATGTTAATTAGATGCTCTGTGGGTGTACACACACGTTGCTTTCAATATGCCATATATATATATATATATATACCAGTAATTAAAATAGGAGGGACGATCGTGGCGAGCAGTGTGTGAGAGGGTAGGGATGGAAGAGGACTGGACTGAAGAGCGATATGGACAAGTACCAGAAAGAAAGAAAGAAGCAAGCTAGGCCTAATTTGCAGCGGGAACCCCACAATTGTAGCCCCATCCACAGCTTGCATGTGATCATGTCATGTCCCCGGCCCTGGCTCACAATATATATCTCAAATGATGATTTGCCTAATTTCCTTTGTAAATTGTAAAAGTTCAAGATCGACTCGGTTCGTTTATGGTTTGTTCTAAGTTGTTATCAAATTAAACTTGAACAAAATTTTAAATTCGAAACATGATTCAAATCAAATTCGACATTACATTAAAATTTTTTAAGTGAAAATTTTGAGATCGACTTGTGATTGATTGATGTAACACTAGGGTTGTTTGTATTATTTTCAAGCTAGACTTAGACTTAGAACAAAATTTCAAAGCCCATACAATCCAATACCATTACAAGCTCTTCTCATCAATGGGTTGAAAGATGGTGAATAAAGGGAGCGGACAATTTTATTAATAATTGGGATGGTTGGATTTCTAATTTTTTTTTTTTTTTTTAAATATAAAAGAGATTAGAAATACCGGAAACTCAAATTCAGTATCACTTATAATTATTTACAAGAACATTGATCACAATATTTGAGACTCTACCTATTTAGTTTTTTGACCTGGAAATAATTGAAATGACAATATAGGAGCATTATGATTACAAAATACTGAAAACTAACAGTTATCAAATTGAATTAAGAAGTGGTGTTAATATTATTAATTGGGGTGGGTGGGTGGGTGTGATGTGAGTTAGCATGCATGAAATGAAATGCTCCTAATTGAACGAAATGAAAGTTGCGGGGTCCGCATGTAACGTCCTCAACTGTCGTACGTGATGGGCGGCAAATGCAATTTTTTGGTTTAATATTTAATTCAATACTTACATATGAATTAATATCGATCCTTACAAGTTAATTAAAGATGCAATTATCGTTAAACATGATTCCTCTAGATGCGTCATGTATAAGTACCTAGTTGAAACAACTTGTTAGATATATAAGAGAGATGTGTATCCGGACAAACATCTACGCAACCATTTACCGTTTCTCATTTTATGAAAAATTAAAAATATGATAATAATTGATTTTTAAAGTTTGAAACTGGAAATTTGATTTAGCAATTAATACAAATTGCATCTAATCATGAATATTCCAAAAATATCTCCATGAATCACTCATTTACAATCGAATTTAATTTCAATCACACTCCCAAATTGTCTGAACTCATATTCATATTCTTGTAAAAATCTCCCTCCCCCATTGTTGCTTCGGTATCGCAGAGCGAGCGGCGGCAGACTTCTTCGGTCAGAGGAATATCTTAGCCCACCGGACCGGTAGTAGTTTCGGATTTCCAGGAGTAAGCGGTGGCGACGCTCCAACGTCTCCGACAGGACCGACTATTGAAGAGTCGAGCTAGATCTTCCCAATTTGACATTTTTATTCAGAATTAGAGAAACAGAGAGGGGCTGATGATCTGAATTGTTAAATAAAACCCTAACCCCTATTTTTATGAACTAATTTTTTTTCACCCTCTTTGGCACCAATTTTCCATAAATCATATCTAGGTATGTTTCTGACTTTTTTTAGACTTATATCAGAGAACATGCAGGAGTACGAATTGAAGATGTTTTAAGAGCATGCATTAGTTGTATGTGGAGACATTGTAATTGAAAATTTCAAACATACTATTAGTTGGATGTTTCAAACATACTGTAGTATCAAATAGATACACTGTAATTGGATATTTCATATATATTGTAGTTTCAGACCTCTTCATACTTGCCAATTCAGTTAAAGTCAAAATTTCGATTCTTCTACTAAAAAAATGAAAAAGGTTCCTCTTAATATTTAAAATGGCCTAAATATTAGTATTAAATTAAAAAAAAACTAACGAAATATTTCATATTTAATGGTAACTGTTAGTGAGCATACATATACACGGACATAAATAAGAACTTAAAATTTGAGATGAGATGTAATTATGTTTTTGATTGATGAGATGAGATGTATGTGAATGAAAAAATTTAAGAAAAATATTATTCTATAAAAAAAATGATAAATTTAAAATTATTAAATATATTAAAAATTAAAAAAATGGGAAAACAATTATTGGAAAAAAAATTCTATGCGCAACTGAAGTGACCCTAAATCAAGCTGAACCGTCAATTACTTACCTTAGCACCGCCAGAGACGTTGAAAAGAGAATTAGTATTTTTCTTTTCTATTAGTGTAGCTGGCGGACTATCTAAAATATGACCCAGGCTGCCAGATATAGTGATGATGAATTTAATCAATTAAAAAAAGAAAGAAGGAAATTGCTTCATTTGTCATAATTCGAGGTTGGCCCCAACACAAGAGATGATGGTGAGAATGAAGTTGGATCAAGTGATGATGATCATATCATATTAAAATGGAAGTGGGGAATAATTAAGTTTGTTTCTTGGATTCAGAAGGACCAACAACTTACCTAACTACTTACTCCATCCCTCTTTAAATAAATTATACATTTTTTTTAACACTCAAATAAAAATATAAAAATAGAAAAAGAATTGGTAAAAATTAGTTTTATTATTATCACTTACTCTTTTCTAAAATAATTTTAATAAAAATTTAAAGTAATAAATAATAAAATATTAATAATATTTGAGTAAAATAAATAAATAATTTTTTTTTTTTTTTAAATATATCAATTTTTCAGAATTAGTACAGCAGAATAAATTGTTCAGTGTTAGTAACTGTTAGGCATATTCCCATTTGGTCAGCTGAGCAACGTGGGGCTCTCTTAACCACTGTAGGTGTGGCCGACAACTCCACCAACTTTAGTAATTATCATTTACCCCATTGAATTTTACATAATCTTCATTTTCTCTCCACATCTTTAGAATTCTTATTTGTTTGCCCGATGGTTTGAAAAAACGTACAAAACCTCTTGAAGATTAATTTTCGTTATTAATTCTGTTACCCTTCGGATTTGTTTACAGGAGTTAAACTCCAAAGTTCTTAACCCTTAAATACCCCCAACATTTTATCTTTTATTACTCTAAACTTTAACTAAATGGGTGCCAAAGTCAATGATGCGGTATTTTTTATCAAATGTTTTTTTTCCCAGTTCTTCATTTAAGTGTCATAAGGAACGTGGCGTTTATTGGAGGATGAAGGAAGTAAAAACCCCAAATGTGCCACAAATTTCTTGCCATTTTTTCCTAGTTGGATCCTTCTTCAGAGAGCACGATTGTTTGCAAACAAAAACAATGCTACTAAACTAAAGCCCATACTCGCAAAACTAAACCCCAAAACAACACCACTTCCTTCCCTTCTCTCACTCTCTCTTCATATTAATCATTGTAATTTCATCTACCTTTCCCAAAAAATGAATTTACTTCAACAACAAAAATTAAAATAAAGAAATGGTATTTCGTTACGTTGTGATGAACACGTCAGCTTTTTGTGATTTTTTAGTGCTGATGTGTACCTTAATCCAGTTTGTAGGGTGTGTCCGAGAATGATAAATTTGGACAACAAATTTTGATTTAATTGTTGAGAAACTTTTTCAAAATATTTTTCAAACCAACTCCTCAAAATATCTTCAATCAACTTAGCCTTAGTGTTTTAAGAAGCTAAAGAAATCTATTGTAAACGTCAAATCAGGGAGCTGTATGTATATTCGACGGTCCGGATGGGGTATATTTGGCAATTAAACAAAACTTGCGCTGCTAAGGTAGAACTAGTAGAAGGTACTGAGAGGATATTTGTCAGAGTTCCAATACTTAATCGCTGCCATTTTCTCTGCCATTATCCCCTTTGCTCTCTCTCCTATCCTTCATCTTCTTAAACTTCTCTCATAGAATTCCCCTTATTCTGTTACAGAAAGAGTCCTCCAGATCTGTTTTGGAAACTTCTAGAATTGGGGGGACCCATTTAGGCTAATGCAAGACATCCATGCCTTGGGCGGTGGCGGTATATTCAACACCGGCGGAGGCGGAGGCGGTGACCGGAGACTCCGACCGCACAACCAGAGCCATCAGACCCTGAAGTGCCCTCGCTGCGACTCCCTCAACACCAAATTCTGTTACTACAACAACTACAACCTCTCTCAGCCGCGCCACTTCTGTAAGGGCTGCCGCCGGTACTGGACCAAGGGCGGCGTTCTCCGTAATGTGCCCGTGGGAGGCGGCTGCCGTAAGGCGAAGCGGTCCAAAGCGAAGCATTCCTCCGCCGCCCGGACACAGCGCGATGATGATGTTAGCAAGGCGAATTCGCGTTCGAGCAGCGAGAGCTCGAGCACGCTCACCGCGGTGGCGTCTTCGTCGGGCGAGGCGGCGAGCTTGTTGAAGGTGAAAGAGTCTTCAGGTCGGGTTGATGAACAGCAGGGATCGGTGTTCGCGGAAGCTGGGAATTTCACAAGCTTGATAAATTCTTCGTGTTCGAAGGAAACGACGGCGTATGGATTCTCGTCGATGCTTAATAATCAAGAGCAGTGGCAGGGGAGCGTGATGATGATGGATCCGACGGTTGCGGGTGAGTTTTCTGGAGTTCGCAGCGGTTTAGGAGCGTTGGATTGGCAAGGGGGTGGTGATCATCAATCCTTGTTTGATCTTCATCTTCCCAACACGCTGGACCAAACGTACAGCTGGAATCAAACCCAGTGGAGCGATCAGGACCATCCAGGTCTCTACCTTCCGTAAATACCTGATCCATCATCACCCCTTTCCAAAGTTCTGATCTTTTCCTATGAACTTGGCTCAACAAGAAATTATTTAATTATATGAATTAAAGGTAATATAATTTCTTAGTAGTATATTAATCATGATATATAGTGGAGATAATTACTGTTCAGAAATGATACCAGAATGAATCAAGGCGGAGTAAACAAACAAACAGTCTCAATTGGTATATACTGAGAGATGTGTAAGGGTTTGTTGTCGTTGTTGGTGTAAGTTTTTTTTGTTGAACTTTGTGTGTGGTTTGTCAATGCCCTCCTGATCTTATTAATTCTGCTGCTAACTTTCTTTTTTTGTTTTAGCTCTTTGTTTCGTGAATTTAGGTAGGGGGTATTATTGTATTTGATAATTTTACCATTGTATTTATATTGTGGAAGGCAGTTAATGGAAGATATTAGAGTCCCCCCCCAGTTCAGTTGCAGCTTCTTCCGGTTCCGGGTTGTCATTTTGTTTGTTTATGTCTGGGATTAATTTACTAATAAGATAAGATTAAGGTGGTAATAATGTAAGTAAGCAGGCGGATTAAGGTTAATGAGAAAAGGGTACGGACAAGGTGGGAGTGGGAGTGGGAGTGGGAGTGAGTGGGTGTGGGGGTCCCACCCAGCGCGATTATTACGCGGGGTGGGACACGTGGGGCAAGGGCAGAGGGCGTTGAGTTGATGAGGTGACGGTAGTGAGTGATGGCCAGCCAGCGAGGGTAAGCAAGCAAGCTTGATGTTGATTGGCTTTTGGATGGTTTAGTTCATTGCTGACGACGTGGAGACTCCGACACCGTTTTAGGTGACTGGGTCCACGCCCACTCATGCATCTATCTATCTATATATCCATGTATGTATGTATGCGCTTGCCTACCATCATGTACCACCGCCGTGCCGTACGCGTCTTAATTCCAGCTTTGTAGTGGTGGATTTCCAGGGTCATCAACACCGTTGGACAACATTAATTAATTGTAGTTTTCTCTCAACCCTTGAGTGTAATGATGAATTATTATCTCAAGGCATTTGATTTTTTATGAAGAATTTGTTAAAAATAACTTTTAAATATATTTAAAAAATAGACACATTTATTTAACCTATGCATATAAATTATTTGATATGTTAAAAAAAAAAACCCATAAATTAAATACTGAAAATAAAATATTATAATTTTTATAGAACGAATAGAGCACACTTCCCAACATTAAGTAGAGGAGGGGGGAGGGGGTTTGGTAGCTATTATTAGGAGAAGAGCATGGAATTGATTCATAAATATAGGGAAATTAAGAGTGAGAGTAGAGTATGGTAATTAGCAAGGGAATATTATGTGTTGCATTGCATGTGGATGGTAATAAAGTAAACCGAAAGTGTGAGTAAGGTAGGGTGTAGGTCAAGCCAAGGGGAAGTGCATGAATACATGATGCCCATCACCTTGCCCTAAAAAGCCAAACAATGAAGTTTGAAGATTATATAGGTAGGTCGGTAGGTTAGTAGTAATTAGATGTTGATTGAAAACCATGCAGCACCCACCCACCCACCCACCCTAGCTAGTGTCGCGGGTGGTCCTTGGTCTTCTTGTGCAGTTGATGTGGATGTATGGGCATGGCCACGTACACCACAATGGAATTCCCAATTGCTCTGCACCATTACCTACCTGCCCTCCTCATACTATATACCACCTGCCTTGCCTTCCACAACCTCATATAGTGCATGGGCCGGGTGTATGTATTCATTTTAGGCACACTTTCACCTATTCCTTCCTACTACTACGTACTATGTCTATACTGTTTCTTGGTCAATCAAACCTATCATTTCTCCAATTTTTTAATATTCCAAATACCAACTATTTCCACAATCAAACTTATTGAACACAGTTGAAAGTGATGTTCATTTTGAGTCGCGTATTTGGACTACCTACTCAACTATTCATATGGTTCTCTTCATTTACAATAAGTTTTTAAAACACCATATTTGTAAAATACTCCAATCCTCCCTAAACATTCAATGGTTTGACTTCCATCTCTTCATATTTCAATATTTCACTCAAATTATTACTATGATAAAATAGTGGGGAAAATAGTTATATATATATATATATATATAAAAAAATTACTTATAAAATTAAGACAAATCTTTTATCAATTTTTTCAAGAGCGAAATTAGTAATAGAGAGATGAAATGAAGGAAAACTTTTGATTTGTTCATTAAATGAACACTACCAAGGTTGATTCTTACTCATCAAATTTATTTTGACCAAAATACACAATTGGGAACATGACTCCATTATCAACCCACACCAAACATAGAATGAAACCCCTTTTAATAAACCCAAACCTCCCCAAATAAAACTAACCCAACAACAAAACTCCAATATCCAAAATAGATTAATCTTTGATACTCCGATCAATGGTGGATCCAAAGTTCAAAATCTAGGTGAGTGGAGAAACAAATCAATCAATATTTAATAATAGGTAAAAATAAATTGTAAGTTAAAATACATTTTTCACATAAAATTCATCAAAATTTTGATCAAATGAGATATATAAATTGTAAATCAAAATACCAAAAGAATTACTGGGTTGATCTATAGACATACTTCCTCCATCACTAAAAAGTTGGTCCGTTTTTTTTTTTTTTTTTTTTTTAATGTTGTGAGAGACCCAAATTATTATTAGAAAAAATTCATTAAAAAAAATATGAAAAAAAAAGTATATAAAAACTACACATTAACCTATAATTTGCATTAAAAATATTTGATTTTATATATTAAAAAAATAAAAAAAATAAATTATAAATTAAATACTAAAAATAAAAGGTAATAATTTTTTAAGAACGAAGATAGTATTAAGTTTTGGGCTAAAAAATTAGCCTAGCAGACGTTGTGTCCGCTGTCATGCTCATATGCCACCGACTCTAATACAACAATAGTACCCTGAATTATACTGATTTGGGCAATTGGTAACCTCAAGAAAAAAAAAACACGTCTCAAATAAGGTATTGAATTATATAAAAATGTCAAAAATAAGAGCCTGAATGAAGCTATATTAGGTTTCAAATCATTATAATTTAAGGACTTATTTACAACATTTCTTCCTAGACCCTTAATTGCCGAATTCATTATAGTTCAGAGCACCAATACGTATTTTGGCCATTTATTTTCTATGATTCACGTTTTTTTATTTTTTATATGACTTATGACCTTTAGTGCTATGTGCAACAAATATTGTAGAGCACGTCGACAAAACTAAGGAGGCACATTTCACACATAAAATGGGAGCATTTATTTTGATTTTAACATTTTCAAAAGAGACGACGTCGATGGTGCTTTAAAATGTGCGATTGCATCTCTGAAGTAACGGGCGGCCGCTGTTGATTCAACTTTGTAGGCTACGCTTCAATGCCGTGATTCATCCCTCCGTTACATTTTGACCGTTTCGACCAATCATCAATGGTGTTCTTTTTTTCTTCTACTTTTTTAAGAAAGAAAAAAAAAAAAAAAATACTTCATCCGTCCGAAATGAACGTATTGTCTCATTTCCTTTACTTGCTTATTCTGTTGGTTCGATCAAAATCAAATAAACAAGTAATAGCGGATTTCGGTTTTGGATGTTCATAATCGAGTTAACCAAATTAATGTATAGAGCTAAAATTAAAACACATTCCTGGCTATCCGAATTTTAGGGATAAATATGTATCGTCTTTTAGAATTTCAGGGGTGTATTCGTAAGCTTTTGAAAATTGAGGGCGAAACGAAGTATCCTTCTATACTTTGAGGATGCTTTTGTAACTTTTACAAATGTAGAAGAATGGTTCGATCATTTCTATTAACCAAATTATATTTCACCAAATCCGAAAATTCAATAAAATACCCCACGTATGTTCTTTTATTTTTATTTTTTTTTGTGAGTGAAACGACTCATTATTATTCTCATTAAAAATAATAAAAGTCAGAGTTTGAACAATAAAGCAATAACCAACAGCTGGGTAGAAAACAGGCCGAACGAAACACATAAAAAGTAAAAGCCAATGATAAAGCCAACACTAGTAATTCACCTGCCAGTCCTAGTAACTCAACCCTTATCTACCAAAGTAACTCCTAAACTAGGATAAAACATAGCCAATAAAAAATATTGAATGCCATAACAGAATTGTATAGATCCACGATCTCGTCCGCGATACACCTGAGTGACTACCAAAGAACCCAATGTCGTACTGCTATGAACGTGCTGAGAAAAGTTAACAAGATAAAACTAAGAGCCAAACCAATCAGACATAACAAACAAAAAAACTCTCAGATCAAAAATCCAAATAAAGTTAACATAAAAGCTAATGAAATTATGCGAAAGATTCAAAATATAGCACTTGGACAGGAGTGAGCTGGATCTCTACCCGACTCCATCCAGACACCACCTCTCATGGTGCGGGGTGAGGCAGAGATTCCCTCTGCCCCACCAAACTACGTGTCACAGTATCGACAACAGCAGCTGAGACTTTTGTCTTCTTCGACGGCTTACCTAAACCATTGGCAATTTAAACTGATAATACTCAAAGCAGGAACAAATTTCACAAATTGGAGAAAAATCACCAACCCATGGACAACAACCACACATGCAGTCAGGGGCGGGCCTACAATGGGGGCACGCGGGGGCACGTGCTCCATTGAAATTTGATGAGTTAAAGCCGTAGTGGTAGTCTTTTCTAGTATAAATAAACTACATGTACCATTTTGAACATAAATATAGAGACTAACGACTTGTTGTCAGTTAAGTGACAAAAAATGAAAACCCACGGCCCATTAACTCGCGCATAGAACAAGATAAGATGCGCAAATGCTTTTGTTGCCCTACTATTCTGCATAGTTGTCTAATCAAGTAATAAACCTTCTTATTTTATCATATAAGTCTTAACTTTTACTAAAATGTTAAAAATTGCTTCTAAATATTTGTAACCTCACTAACCATTATTAAAATAAATAAACTGTAAAAAATAAGATTTTTAATATTTACTATAAAATTAACACTACGTGGGGAGGCCGATATTTACCGCGGCCTCTACTGCGGAACCGAGGCCGCGGTAAAACGACGATAAGTTTGTCGTGGTAAGTTGTACCGTGACCTCGCGCGCGGTACGGCCGCGGTAAAACGGCACGTGCATCGCGTGCGCGGTCGACATCTCTTTTACCGCGGCCATTTACTGCACGTTTGGCTGCGGTACACCTTTGATATATATATTCCCAGCTCCGAGCTCGCTCCGGTTTCACCGACACTACAAGTTGATTCGAGTTTTGCGATATTCGTTTTATTAAGTGAAAATTACAAAAACTAGTCAAGAGGGGTAACCGAAGAATTCGCTAAACTTCAGAGGGGTAACTGTACGATTTGTTAAATATATGGGGCAAACTGAGTATTTCACCAAATCTCAGGAGTTTTTTGTAATTTTCCCTTCTATTAAGGTAGAATTCAGATTCGGTGGCTAAATTCGGGGGCCATTTCGTGACAAATTGAAGAGTTTATTTATGTTTTTTACCTTTCATTAATTTTATAGAAATATAAATTTAATAAATAACAAATAATAATACGAAATAAAACGCATTTGGACCGCATTATAGTGGGCTAGTAGGCCCACAAAATCTAGAACTGGAAGTTGGAAAGGAACTTCTACTGTGGTTTTACCGCGCTTGGTACCGCGGTAAAGCCCAGGTCCATTTGCCTACCGCGATTTTGGCCCCGGTAGCCCATTAGTCTACCGCGGCTTGTACCGCGGTACAGCCTCGGTAAGCCTCTGTAACTCTTCCCAATCGTCTCCTTCCTCACAACCCGATCAGAATTCCTCATAACTCCTCTCTGATTCCCTCCGTCGTCGACGCCGTTCGAGCCACCGCCGCCGTCCGCCTCTCCGTTCAAGCGTCGCTAGTAAGTGTAGGTAGTTTCTATTTATTATTATTTTTTTAAAATCGTTTTTCACCCAACATAAACCAATTTCATTTGAAACAGCCGGTTGCCGCCGCCGCCTCCGTGCTCCTCTGCCGTCGTTCTCTCCGTCTGCTCCATTTGCATCAAACTTTGGTAAGTTTTTTATTTCTGCTAAATTTCTTCAACAAATTTCCATTTAATTAAATTAGTATAATTAATGTAGGATAGTTTATGTTAATTCTCTGAATGTGTTATTTTATTTGTGAATTTCTGTTATTTTTTTGTGAATTAGTGAAGATTTATGTATTTATGTTATTACTTTGTAAAATGTTGTTGTTTTTTTTAAATGACAATTTTGAAAATATGTGGTTTGATTTTTAAACTTTGTAAAAAATCAGTGGTAAAATGTTGTTTTAATATTATGACCTTATTGTAATATTTTAATGTCTCGAGTTATGGCTGACACACCTGGGAGAGAGGAGTCGGGGTCGGGTACCCGAGGGGGTACATTTTCTCGGGGTTCACGAGGTGGTGGATCCTCGCGCAATAGTCGACGTCGTCAGGACTCTCTTGCAGCACAGTCTTCCGGATCTATACATGTGACAGATCCGGATTATGGCATCGTAGGTAATTAATTCAAATTAATTTTAAATTGATATTTTATAATTTAATTAAGTATTATACATTCAAATGTAATATTTATTATATCTTAAATTTCAGGAAGTGGTCCGTCTGCAGGAGCAACGACAACTAGACATGGAGGAGATCCGTGATCTCAGATGCTGGGTAGTGGCGATGGAGGATGAGCGTGCTCGTGAGCGTGAGCAGGAGCGTCAGACTGCTCACGATCTTGAGGCTCGGATGGAGGCTTAGAGGAGCGATGTGGCGCATTCGTTTGAGGCGGCCGTCAGCAACGTCTGGGGGGCAGTGCATAGAGGCGGGTTCATCCGGCATAGCGACATGCCAGCACACTTGGTTGCTGGATCATCATCAGGCCAGCCAGCCTTTCGTCCCCCTCCGTTTCAGCATCCTCCGTTTCAGCAGCCAGATCTCAACATGGGTCCCACCTTTGTGCATCCTGATGGAGATTATCGGCCAGCTTCACCTGTCCAACCCACTCCGCAGGTCCAGCCAACCCCGCACTCCCAGCCAATACCCGGTTTCTTTAATAATTTAGTTGGTTTTGATCATTTTGTGGATTATTTAAACAATCCTAATCGAGACAACGATCCAAATAATAATAATTTTTAGGTTTTTGTATCATTAGTTAGTTATATATCGATTAGCAATTTTGCATATATAAATTTCAAAATTTCAATTAAATATTTAATTATAATTGTTAGTTTAATTATATATGTAATTATAAAATAAATTGAAATGTAAATAAATTTATATTAAAAAATACCATTTACCGCAGCCTAGAGTGCAGTTAAGGCCGCGGTAAATGGTGTCAGAGTTTTTGTAGGCGTGTCAGCCTTTACCGCGGCCTTGACCGCGGTAGACCGCAGTAACAACCGCGGCCTGGGCCGCGGTAGAAGAAAAACTTTGGCGTTATTTACCGCGGCCTCTCCAGCGGTTGTAACCGCGGCTCAACCGCGCTTTTGGCCGCGATAATCCCCATTTTCTCCATGTAGTGTCAATACAGATGATGATGAAACTCTCAGATTCCAATATCGGTTGGTAGTTCCTAGACACAGTGTTGTGAAGATGGACATTCAGATTGAGGTTCATGTATCGAAATTGATTATCCATCATGGAAGCTCCAAGATGTAGCAAGATCTGAAAAATATGTTATGATGGAATGACATGAAAAATGATATTGCTAAGTTCATTGCTAGTTGCTTAACATATCAAAAGGTTAAAAGAGAGTATTAGAGACTTAGAGGCTTATTACAACCATTGGCGATTCCTCAATGAAAGTGGGATGACATCACCATGAACTTTTTTTTTATCACCCACAACCCGACGCCGACATGATGCCATTTGGGTGATCATCGATCGACTGACCAAATAAGCTGACTTCATGGTCATTCAAAAGACTTTGTCAGCAGATCGACTAGCCGAGGTGTACATCACAGAAATAGTCCGACTTCATGGAGTGCCCAAAAATATTGTTTCTGATAGGAATTCGAGGTTTACCTCGCATTTCTGGAAAACATTTCAGAGACAGATGGGTGCTACCACTTTCATGAGTACAACCTGTCATCCTCAGAAAGATGGATAATCTTAGCGGACTATTCAAACGCTTGAGGATAAGCTAAAGGCTTGTTCCTTTGATCACAAAGACTCATGTGATTAGGACTTACCTCTCCTAGATACAAAAATAGTTATCATGCCAGTATTTAGATGACTTCATATGAAGCGTTGTACGAACGAAGTTGTCGCACCTCAATTTTTTTGGGAGGAGGTTGAAGATAGGCCTTTGTTAGGTCATGATCCAACAAACCTCAGATAAGATTAAATTTATTCTCCTGGAATCTGGTAGCAGACCTAGAAAAGACAACTCAGTTACGGTGATCACGGACGTTGATCCTTAGAATTTGACATGGGCGATCATGTATTCCTGAATGTATCACTGACCAGAGGTGTGCAACGATTTGTGGTCAAAGAAAAGCTAACAACTCGTTCCATCAACCCTTTGGAGATCCTAAAACGAGTTGGAAACCTAGTGTATTAACTTGTCTTGCCACCTAGTTTGGTGGGTGTAGATGATGTATTTTATGTCGGTAATCTTCAGAAATATCACTTAGATCCATCTCACGTGATACCTTGGGAGTCACAATAGTTGAATGATGATTTGACCTATATAGAGGAGCCAATAGCCATCGTGGACACCAAGGAAGAGGTGTTGCTCAACAAAATCATCAAGTTAGTAAAAGTCATCTCGAATCATCATATCGGAAAAGAGATCACTTAGGAGATCGAAGATGAACTACTGAGAAGTTTCCACCATATCTTTAAGGTTATTCTCCATTCTCACCTTTTAAATTTGAGAACAAATTTTCTTTTAAGGGATAGGATGTAATAACCCTAAAATTCGTAATCCGAATTAATATTTTTAGGATGCAGTAAATTTAAATTTTTGAGATGTTATTTTTCCTTATTCCATATTCTTTATTTTTGTAATTAAGGGGTAAAATAAACTATTAAGTAATTAATTAATTAAAATGAATTAAAAAAATAAATAAAAATAAGAAGAAAAATTCGGGACCGGCGAAAAATACGCCGATCTCAATTTCACGCCTCCTGCAATTTCTTCATTCATCAATCCATCAAGCTTCAGTCCACACTCCATCATCATTGAGTTATGCTTCTGTCCATCAACCTTATAAGGAGATTGGTTTTAAAAGGAGCCAAATGTTGAAAAATGAAAGGAGAAGAGCACAGACGAAACTTTCACAGCAACAACCGGCCCTCCTCCTCTTTCCCTTTGCAGACTTTTTCACCACCAAACTCCAGCCCCATTAGCTCCACCTCTACGAGACGAGTCCAGCGCACCGTCTTCCGCCACCGGAGGTGCCAAAACAGAGGAGAACGGAGCCGGAAATCGTTTCCGACTCGGACACCGTACCCTCCTCAACCGGAGCTCCGTTTACCGTGAGACCACAACCATCGCCTCCCTCGTCGACCGGCGCTTCGGTGAGATTCAAGTCCACCGAAGCAAATTCTCCGCCGCCACCGCCGCCGCCGCCGCCGCCTGCAACTAATCCGGCGAGCCCAACGAAGAAGACGAACTGGGCTGCTTCAGTTCTTCTATTTTTTTGGGTAAAATTACTTACCCAGTCCTTTTCCCTAAACTTTCCCCTTTCTGTTACTTAGATCCTCTAGTATCCCTAAGTTTCGTTCCTGCCACAAACTAAGTATAAACCTTTCATTTTAGGCACTAAAACTATACTTTTATTTAGTTCTTCTTTTAAAATGTTCTTTGTTA
>JBBYHH010063556.1:0-15705 GCA_038382905.1 Daphne laureola
TATGATATACTCCTATCTCTTTGGGCTAAAGTTCTTCAGCAACTGCTCTTCTTTAAGATGCCTGCGAGAGTATCTGATTTGGAATGCAAACTGATACGTTCTGTACTGCATTTGTTTCCAGGATGAACTTGTGAGCAATGAACAACTTTTTTTTGGACTTTCTCAGCTCTTGCGCAAGTTTCCAAAGGAAACAGGTTGAAGTGGGCAAAATTGTCCAACATAGATGAAAAAGTAAAGCTTTTCGTTCTATAAGAACTCAACGTTATTTTTTTCTACTATTCAGACAGGGTACTTTGTCACTTTTGCTTCAAGCCAAAAAAGATAACAAATGAGGCATTGGGTGTTGAAAATGCTAAAAAGAGCCAGATGTTAATATCTAGCATTATTCTGCTCAAAACTGCTTTAGATGTGTTGCCTCTGCTCTCTAAGGTAACTTAAATTTTCTTTCTACCATGCCACTTACAGTGCAACACAATATTTAAGTACTGAAAACGTTTCTTAAATTTCAGGTGCTTAAGGATGCAAAAAGTTTTCTTCTTGCAAACGTCTACACTTCTATATGTGAGAACACAAAGTATTCTGATATCAGAAAGAGGTAGACATGAGGATAAAGTTGATAATGCTGAGATACGAAAGATGCTTTTGCATACTTAAATCGTTCATATTTTATCTTTGCTTATGAGTATACTTCATTTTTTTTATGCAACTGTTGTATTCCATGTGTATGGCTGTGTTGTTCCATCAAACTAATGTATAAACTACATATCATTATTAAGTGAGATGATGAAGATAATCATCTTTTGAACAATAATTGCAAAGAAGTAAGAACTTGCTGTTTTCTGAAAATGCGTTGTTTAGAATTGGAGAGGTTATAGATGAAGATGTGCTTCACACAAGGGTTCCATTTGTTGCCCGAACACAGCAATGCTTTGCTGTTAAGGCAGGAATTGATGGACTACTGGATATTGCACGGAGATCATTTTGTGATACCAGTGAAGGCATTCTTACCGGCTATAAACTTCCATTTCCTTACCCATTTTTTATCCCTGTGATTCTCGTTTTGTTCGTTCACCCTTTTGAAATGGGTCACATCATTGACAGCTATACACAACCTTGCAAACAAGTACCGGGAAGAATTCAAGCTGCCAAATCTTAAACTTCCATTTAACAACAGGCAAGGTTTTTACTTTAGGATTCCTCAGAAAGACATTCAGGGAAGGCTTCCCAGCAAATTCATCCAGGTAGCGAACTTGATCTAAGATCTCCTCTACCATATCTCATGGTAATTCAATCTGACTTAATATCTTTGAGAGCAACCAGGTTGTGAAACATGGGAATAATTTTCACTGCTCGACCTTGGAACTTGCTTCTGTAAGCCTTTTACCTTTGTAATTCTTAAGCATGTTCTCACGTAGATTATGCCTCATTACAAGCATCGATTGCTAATGCCACATTTTTTTTTATCAGCTATTCAGTAAATTAATCTAAATACTATAACTAACTCATCTCTTTTGGTTGCATGAAATATGCAGCTGAATGTCAGAAACAAATCTGCAGCTGGAGAGTGCTGTATAAGAACTGAACTTTGTTTGGAAGGTGGAGATGGCGTTGGTTATTTATGAATTTATGTCATATATAATAATCCTATTTCTTCTAAATAAATTTTTATTTTCCACAAAATAGCATCAATTTGAAGACTAAAATCAGCTAGACCTAATTTAAACTAAAATGGGAAACAATGTTTAATTGCTTATTAGTAGCTGGAGAGGCAGAAGTAGCTTGAAGTATACTCCGCAATCAATTACGTGCGTCGTCCCTATTTAATTGAAACATTTGCTTGAACATGGAGATTAAGAGAAGTACTAGAATACTTCTAGAGTTTCCCATTTTTGTTCTTTAAAAAATTTAATAAAAATATTTAAAATCACTGAAGATTGTGCGCGATTGATGGAAAGAGAAAGTGGGATTTATCCGAAGTTGTGCTAAATTGATTGATGGAAAATTAAAGTAAGGATAAAATGGTAAATGATGTAGAGAGAAGTTTCTCTAAAAGGAAACTTATCAGTGTGACTTTCTAAAAAAGGAAAACATATAATTTTTCTTTTTTGAGAAGCAGGGGCAGCAGTAGGCGATGGTGGAGGAATGACTTGAACTCAAACCTCCACCTTCCGTCCGTAGAGTTTAACCAACTAGGCTAGAGGATGAGGAAAACATATGAATTAATCAGGGAAGAAGCGAGTATTTTAGTCTTTCCCCCATTTTATTATCCTAATCTTTTGAATCTTTGATTCCCTTCTGATGTGAAAGATAAATCAGTTCATTTGAGATGCAAAAGAGAGAGAGAACAGTTTTCTTCTATTAGAAATATATCTGGTTTTTTTTCCCGGTATTTTACATTTGTATTTCATTTCTCTTTCGAAAGTGGGATCTGGGGTTGGTCAGGGAAAGGGGAGGGGGATTTGAATGTCTACTTATAGTGTTGCGAGGCTGAAGCCTGTACAACTCAACCAACTAGCTGGGTTCTTAACTTTCTAAACACTAAATGAACTGCAGGTTAGCTAATTGATTTCTTATGAATTGCAGTCTTTCTTGTTGACATGCTATTAGAGATGTGAGTTCAAGAACGTTTTCTTGATATCCTGGAGAATTGCATTATGATTTGCTAAGGGAACACATGTAACTTAGCCAAGTTTTATTTTTTCATGTGATGCTCTTGCTCAATTTTCATATTAGTACACATTAAAACGGCTTGGTACAATCAATATTTTTATTACAAGAGCGTTTGGAATGTTGAAGTTTCTTCAAATATTATGTACAGTATTGAATTTTAAATTTTGCAGTAATATGTTTTCTGTTTTTGTTTTGGATTTGCAGCACTAGTTGATGCCATTAGGGAAGACATTTCTGCACTCACACTTCTTGCTGAAGTCTTGTGCCTTTTAGATATGATTGTTAATTCATTTGCACAGACTATATCTACGAAGCCTGTTGATCGTTACAGCAGACCTGAATTTACAGGTAATTCTAGGGTATTTTACAACTTATATCTCCAGTATTTTATATATTTTGTAGGGAGCATGTTTGTATTGACATCTTGTTGGCAGAAAACGGTCCACTTGCAATTGATGCTGGGAGGCACCCTATCCTAGAGAGCATACACAATGATTTTGTGGTAAAATAAGATGGCCTTACCAAATTCTTTACTTCAAATTATTATTGATAATCTTCAGCTGCTCACGACTTTGTTTGAGTGCAGGCTAACAATCTCTTTATGTCAGAAGCATCAAACCTGGTGATTGTCATAGGTCCAAACATGTAAGAAGGGTCCTCTGCGATGTTCTTCCTAGAACTTTGACTCATTGTAAATGGACCAGAGTTTATACACTTACACAAACCTATAGATGTCAGTTATCCATTGCAAAGGAAGACTTGTAGATGTCATTTCATGTTTGAAATGTGAGGCCATCTCACATTTCACCTGTTATATGACCAGCATGCACAAAGAGGTCACATAGACCACAAAGATAAAAGAATTACTAGATTCTTTCATTATATCGACAAGACAAAAAGAATAAAAGAAGCACATTCTTCTATTTTATCAATAGATCCTAGATTTTCACATGGATCCATTTAAGGTTCTTGAGGGGATCCTTAGAATTTTACACTTAGTTCTTTTACTGAAGTAACTTATATGCTAGAGTCCCCTTCTAAGATCTAGGTTTTTTCTTTGCTTTTCAAAGGGTTGAAAATGTGGAAGGATAGAAGAATCTTAGTGGTGCTACTACTCAAATTCTCTTGAGAATCTTCTTGATATTCTTGGTACAGGAAATGAATAATGTTTGAAGAATTCTATTACTTATCCTATCTCTGTTAGAACTCTGTCTCATGTTAGCACTAGGATTCCTAGCTATGTTAGTATTACTACTATGTCTCCTATCTCTTCTAGTATTGTAAGTTCAGTCATTATATAAAGGGCAGGGGGGCTTCTGAATTAATCAGACCCTGAATTTATCCTACAAATAAATTAAAGGAAACAAGAAAAGAAAAGAAAAGAAAAATTCAAAGAGATGAAGTGTCTGCAGATACTCATCTGTGGATTATGCCTTATTAATTGATTATGGTATGGCTGTCATGGCATTCTGCTTTCCACAGGGTCATTATATTTTTCACTCTCAATATATTGATTGTCTGAAAATAGAATTGTTTTGGCTGTGTTCCCTAGTTTAATTACATAAAACACAACTGTATCCAGGAGTGGGAAGAGCACTTATCTGCAACAAGTGTGCCTTATTGTCATTCTTGCTCAGATTGGCTGTTATGTTCCTGCACGTTTTGCAACTATCAGAGCGGTTGATCGAATATTCACAAGGATGGGAACAACTGATAGCCTTGAATCGAATTCTAGTACGGTATAAGCTTTCACTTTTAATGCCACAAAGAAAATGTTTTCCTTCTAAAGCAATGATATTTTGAACACATGTTAGAAGTTAGGGATAAAATCTCAGTGATTTGATAGTAGAGATGAGTACATGACATAATATTTGATAAGACAGTGTCTCTGATGCTTCTGAGATTGCAATATGAAAATGTTGAAGTGGGTTCTGAAGGAAGTATCTATTGAAATGCCATATCGGTTTTGTCCCCTTTTGCTTCTCTGTGAGCATCAGCTAGTAGTTGATGATGTAAAGGAATTTGTAGGTGATGTATTTCCTTAAATTCTCTAATTTTTACTTTTCTGTTGATGGATGATTTATCTTCTGCCTAATTAAGTAAAAAGAACTAATATAAATTAATAATAAAAACTTCTGAAAGTAAGATTTGGAAATTTTCACTTTTATAGTTTTCTTAATAGATAGCAAAACGTGGTCCTTCTGTAGGAAAATAACTTATTTCAAGTTTAAGCTTGTGAGGAAATTTTAGTTTAAACAGAGTACGGATTCATCTCAGTTCCCAAGCTGAACATGCAGTCCCCATTACATTTATCGAGATATGGTCTATATATGGTGTGGTTTGTCTACTTAGATTGAAATTACAATGTAGTTTGTTTGTTTCAAACAGGAAGAGTTCATCATGTTGCAGGTGTGAATGATTTTTCAGTTAGCATGCCACTTGTGTGGTATTATTACTAGTAGTTAATGACGATTATCTTTGTGGTCTGAGGTGCAGATAATGCATCTATATACTGATTCCTTTATTCCTTTATTCCTTTATCAATCCTAATTGTAATGTATAGTTTACTACTCTTATTTATTGAATCTGTAAAAGTATCGCTATCTGCAGTTTATGACTGAGATGAAAGAGACAGCTTTCATTATGCAGAATGCTTCCCAGAGGTATGAAACTTGTTTATACTTTTCTATCTTCTGCATGATATTTTGATTTATATTAAGAGAGCATATTTCTTTCTGAGGCAGGAGCCTCATTGTTATGGACGAACTTGGTAGAGCTACTTCTTCCTCGGATGGATTTGCAGTAGCATGGAGCTGCTGTGAGCATCTACTATCGATTCAAGCGTAAGCTTCCTCATAGTCATACTAGTCTTCTTTCCTGGCTCTGGTTTCCATTTGCCTTTTAAAAGAACTGATGATGCAAGGAGGAAAGGTATGCTGAATAACAGTTATTCACTTGACCGTAGATGTAGATGTCTTTATATGGAACTATCTAGATAAATGCAAGAAGATGTTCGGAAAGAAAATGTACCATCCCCTAATCAAAGCAAACAACCTGTTGTAACGTTAATATCTCTTGCAGTCATGAAGAATCATTGGTTTGGTCTTATAACCTAGAGATGGTCATAGCAAGTGGCATGACATATCATAGTTTATGTTTGCACAGGTACATCATTTTCGCTACTCACATGGAGAATCTGTCAGAGCTAGCAACAATGTACCCCAATGTAAAAACTCTTCACTTTGATGTAGACGTAAGGAACAACCATCTGGACTTTAAGGTAAGATATCTACACATCTCAAGATCAAATTATGTTGTTTGTTCTTTTCAACTTGTTTTCTACTCCCTCCATCCCAATTGTATTGTCACTAACATTAAAAAAAAAATGTCCCAGATGAAATGGCTCTTTCACGTTTATGTTTTATTTTAGTCCACTTTTACTCTTGAACATGTATTTACTCATTGAGTCTAGGGAGGTGTGTTGGATGGGATGACAATGAGTCTGAAATGAGGTAATAATAAAATTTTATGTAAAATGAGTTAGTGACCAAAGATAATCTTAATCTATACAAAAAAGTTAAAAGTGACAATACATATGAGACGGATGAAGTAACTGATTTTGTAATCCTAGTTCCAACTGAAAGACGGACAAAGGCATGTTGCACACTACGGTCTTTTGCTGGCAGAAGTGGCAGGTTTACCCAGTTCAGTAGTTGAAACAGCTAGAAAAATCACATCAAGAATTACTGCCAAGGTAATGTGTGCATTCTCATTTAACGTTTGAGATTCATTCACCCCAAGACAAGAACAAGCATAGCGGTTAACGAAACGTTTACCCCATGCCATGTCCAGGAAGCAAAGCGAATGGAAGTAAACTACGCACAGTCCAGCGACATACAAAAGGCTTACCATGTTGCCCAGAAATTAATATGTTTAAAGTACTCCAACCAGGATGAAGATTCCATCCGCCAAGCACTACAGAATCTTAAAGATCTATGTAATGAAGGCTTCTAGTTGATGCTTATTGTATAAGTTGCGCAAGTCTTCAAAGAAGATAATAAAATCAGTACGCCTCATGTACGACGTGGATCAAAACTTTACAGAATTTTTCCTGATAGAAAGCTCCTAGTTATGCAAGAACAAGTAGCTCTCAATCACATAAAAATTTTGCCCACCTTTTTGAAGTTTTGCTGTTAAAAAACAGCAAAAGTACTAAACCAACAGGGCAGCTAGAATTGGCCTCAACCAGAAACGTCTGCTATTCAAAAAGTAAAACGAATGTCAAAGAGAGCTTCCATTTGCATCTGTTGTAGCCATTGCCAATATACCTCTTAAACTCAACAAGCTTACACTAAATTCGCACAAAAAGCTTCAAAGATTGAAATGAAAGTTCAAACAAAACCAAAACAAGAGCACCGATGCAAAATGTATAATGAGATGCATCCCAAAATCATCGATAGCGGCGGAGTGAAAGTGTGTTGTTCCTCTTCCAGGTTGCCCTGCGAGATGGTCGATTCTTGTGGTGCAAGTGTCCCTTTCCATGTAATCCTCTGTTTTTCTTGCCAGCAGATGTCAGGCCTCGCAGCTCTCTGTGCTTGTGGACAGGGTTGCATATCCAGTTTATTCTGGGATCATTACGAACAGCATTGTGGGCAACATCAACCAAGATTACCTCAAAGTACTTGTAAGTTGAGTCCTGCAAAAAAATCCATATAAATGACAGACTAAACAGATGAATGGGAAACAAGCATAAAAGATCAGCTGAGAAACCTCATTAATCCAGTAAGAATTGAGGACTCTAAGACCTCCCAGTTTTCGGCCAGCACGCTCCTCTGCTACTGACCTCTTGCTGCGCTGGAACTTTAGCTGGGTTACACCCTGGTTTGTGGGCTTACCATACACGATACCTTTAGGAACAGGCCTCTTTCTCCCACCCCGTCTAACACGTACACGGTAAACAACAAAACCCTAGAAGGGTTAACGTAAGAATCATCATATCTGACTGATGAAAAGAAATGACAGAATGCAACAAGTAAAGAACAGACTCAAATTTCAAGAAGGATCATCCAAGAATAAATTGACCAAAACAACTTCCCTCTTGGATTAAAAACATTATCACTACCAAAATCTGGATTACAAATATTAACACTAATACAATCTGCACTCAAATCTGCAATAAATTATTATAGCTAATGTCAAAGGCATCATACAGCGACGCTCACGTGCATGAGCAATTGCCAGCTATAGGTAGCGGAAACCAAACACCCAGTTACCCTTTAATGTATCGCCCGAAGCTAAATTTGGCTATTCCAACAGGGAATAACCCCAGAGAGCAGAGACAACCAAGAATGATTCTTTGGTTTACTTTAGCTAGCTTGTTATGCAATCACTCATCATACCACTATCATGGATTCATGTTGCTGTCAAGCGAGCAGGATAATATACTCCCTCCATCCTCAATTAATTGACCCTTTTTTTTTCTTCCTATTTGACAGTATTTAATCTATGATCTATTTTCATGGATGTTTAGATGTTTAAAGTTCAAAACATTATGTCTATCATAATCTGCACAATACGTATTCCAAATATATTTTTTTGGGAATTTTTTCCATTACTTATCTTTATGAATATTTAGGTCAAACATTGAACCTTAAAACATGAAAGTCAACTGGGCCAATTAATTGAGAACGGAGGGAGTACTATTTATATATCAGGATCTACAAAAAAGCCACCTTCTAGGAATCAAGAAGACCATCACATCCCATGACATCAACACCAAGTTCCAGGAACTTGAACTTGATAGCTAATTTAATATAGGTTACAAATATTAACACTAATACAATCTGAACTCAGATCTGCAATAATTTAATATAGCTAATGCCAAAGGCATCATGCAGCAATGCTCAAGTGCATGAGCAATTGCCAGCTACAGATACCAAACATCCAGATGCCCATTAATGTATCGTTTGAGGCTAAATTTGGCTATTCCATCAGGGAACAACCCCATAGCGCAGAAACAACCAAGAATGATTCTTTGGTTTACTTTAGCTAGCTTGACATGCAATCACTCATTATACCACTATCATGTTGCTGTCAAGCGAGCAAGATCATATACTATTTCTATATCAGGATCAACAGAATGGCCACCTTCTAGTAATCAAGAAGACCATCACATGCCATGATATCGACACCAAGTTCCAGGAACTTGAACTTGACAGGATGTTAAAATTGGCCAGTAATAAAGTGACGTTACATCATCCTATTACCACTGCCCTGATATAATGAAAAGAAACAGCTACATTATGAGAGAGGCATTGATGTACCGATCTAGACAAAAGAGAACTCAAAATGAACAAGCCCACTTGGTCAGATGATCGATCTTCAGCTTTTAATATAGCTAGCTGGAACTCCACACCCAACTCAGTGGAGTGAGAAAAGATGCTTTTCAGCCAGCCAAATCTAATAATCCTACCCCCGCACAGTTAACATCACAACATTAATGTACCGGATTGAGACAGAAGCATGATTGAAAAAACGAAGCCCACCCGGTATTATGACCAGCACTCTACTATCGCTGGTCTCAGGAAGGTCCAATCACAACGCATAAGGGAGCCGCTTAACCAGCGAATAGAGAAAACTAAGGTAAACAACTAACGGTTCAGAATCAGAAAAAATCAAAAGTAGTCAGTGAGCAGCATAGAGCTAGAAATACCTGCTTGGCCTTGTAACCCAAGCGACGAGCCTTGTCAGGACGAGTCGGCCTCGTGAGGCGAACGATAGACGGGTGCTGGCGGTACTCCCAGCACCTAACCCTCTGCAAGAACCTCATTACATCGGACTGCTTCTTCCTCCATAGCTCCGAAACGTACTTGTATGCACCTGAGGTAAATCATTACACAAACTTCTGTAAAGCAGAATCAAGACTCATACATTGCGAAAATTTTAAACTTTCAGATCCTTACAACGTCCAAGAGAATGAATTGAGAAAAAATGAAATACCCATTGGTGAGTGGATGAGTGCCCGGGCTGTGCCGCTTTCGGATTCTGTTGAGATTGCGCCTGCAGAGGGATGGAGGATGTTAGGGTTTGTGGAGTGGAGTGGAGTGTTATATCCCGTGAGAGACCTGGGCCGGGAGCTATTGCTTTAAAAAATGGTCGTCGGCCCATTCATAGAGGGCTTATTGGGTCTAAGTTGTGCATATTGGCATAATTTTGGACTTCTAATCCAATATTAGTGTGATTGCCAAAAAAAAAAAACTAAAAAAATCACGTGATTTTGATGGCAATTGCACTACTCTCTTCTCTTCAACCCCCAACGAATTGATAGGTTTGAAAATTAAGATGGGTAAAAAGATTTGATATGTTTCCATTAGGGTGAGCGAAATTGATGATATTTTAAGGTAGTTAATACTAATACTCTTTAAGGGAAACAAACCTATTAACTTCTCTAAGATAACCTAAAACGAAAATGTTGTTTACATTTCAGAGCTAGAGGTAGAATTTTTCAATGCCGAATCATATGGAATTTCGGACAATAGAGAGAAAAAAATTCAGAATAAAAGGTTGGAATTATAAATGGATTAGAAGAACCAAGTACCAAAAACTATAGGATAGATACATTCATTATTCATTCAAGTCTGAGTTACTGGTTTTGGTGAAAGAGAATTGGAAGTCTCCAACTCGGAGAATTAGAAGGATCCTTTGAAGGAGACAACACATGAATCATAGTCACTCTGTCCCTAAACCAGGACAGAAGGCCTATGGGGGTCTCACAGCATCATAGTGCACATAAGTTACCTGAACACCCAATATCTACAAAAAAAAACATTAAAAAGGATTCCCAAACAAGCTAAACACACTAGTCCTACACATTTAGCATATCTCTGTCTCAAACTTCAGGTTGATCCCCATGCTGAATAGCTCCTGGCTGAGAAGTTTCGCGCCATATGGCACCCGAACTTTGACGATATCGTCTGCTGTCTCACAGAACCTACAGTATGGGCCGCGCACCCTTCGCCCTCCAACCACGGACCTCTGAATCACATTGGCAACATTGTCACACTTTCTGCAGATATGCATTTCAGATGAGTCGCTGAGTGTGAGCAGCCGCTCATGCAAGTTCGCAGAGGCACCGTGGGCGATCAGGCAATCCCGCTCCATCTCGCCAAACTTGATTCCACCGAATCTCTTCCTGTCTGCAACAGGCTGTCTTGTCAGAGGATGAACAGGGCCAGTGTTTCGGAACTTAACCTTGTCTTCTGACATGTGGATAAGACGCTGGTAGAACGTTGGGCCCATAAATATCAAAGATTTCACCATTTCACCAGTCCGCCCGTTGTAGACTCTTTCACTGCCCCACTTCTGGTAACCAGCCCTGTAATGCAATCAACAACAAATGAAACATGATCCAAATTATCATGGTACATCAAAGGGTTTAACAGAAAAGAGTAAAAGTGTGTTACGTTACCTGTGCAGTTGATTTGTGATGGATTCGACAGAAAGAGTCGAGAAAGGAGTTGCATTCTTCAGCAGTCCACCCTTATGGCAAGCAATCCCTTTACCCAATGCAGCTTCCAGGAGTTGACCGGGAGTTTGTCTGGAAGGAAACGCATGTGGGTTGATCACAATATCAGGAACTATTCCTTCCTGCGTAAAGGGGAAATTCTCCTGAAACTCCAGATAACCTAGGACACCTTTCTGCCCATGCATGCTTGAAAACTTGTCACCAAGAGAAGGAGACCGAACCTGAAACATGTTACAGATTACTTCAGAATGCAAAAAAGAAAAATGCCAAAGATGCAACAATAAGCCGTTGTCTTGACACGAGGGTACTGCCCTGGGCTTGGAGCTAAATAAGCTCTTTGAGGTATTTTGCAGTTGTCCCCAGCATTCTCAAATTTACTTCCAAATGAAAACAATATATTCCAAGAATGAGTCTTAAAGGAAACTCAAATGCAACATGAGGTCAATTTTTTCCAAATTAGATGTTGTTACGTTTACCTGCCTCAGTGATACCACAGCAAAATTCTTCCCATCATCATTGGATGAGAGGACAACTTTTTGAACCATGCCCCTCTCAGTGTGCTTTAGCTTAATGCTTTGATCAACTCCAGAGTCTGCACACTTCCCAATGACTATATCACCGCTTTGCAGATTAGCCCCCACAAACGGAAAACCGTCATCATCAAGACTGTCGACACGACCAATCTTGCTCTGCATTTTGCCAAATTTCACACACTCTTCAGGTTTCCGTCTTTTCTCTTGAACTTCTTTGCCGTCAACTTCTGCCTTGTAACTTCTGACATGTTCTGTCCGGAACATGCCCCGCTCCAATGAAGCCCTATTCATAACAAGGGAATCCTCTTGGTTGTACCCAAGATGCACATTTACTGCAACAATAGCATTCTGCCCGTTGTATAGCTCTGCCTTTGGCAGTACTTTATACTGACCAAGAGGATATCCGGACTTCCCAAGGCAACTGGAAGTCATTGTCCTAAAGAGTGGTTTCTGAGGATAATACAGTTGATGTGACAGTGTATCCACTCGAATGTTGGGATTGGTCGAAGAAAATCCAATCGCCTGTTGTGAGTGCTTCTGAGATTGGTAGAGCACTCTCCTTGCATGGTCATGATTGGCAAATGGGATTATTCCACAGCTTAATCCCAGCAGAAACGACAGATCCAGCTCACAATGACTGTACCCGACTGATTGCTTCACTTCAGCTTCTGAAATCAAGTAGTTTATACCCCAGGCAATTTTACAGTCTTCTTCTTCTTCAGTCCCAACAAGCTCAATGATCCCGTTGTCTAAGAGAGACTGAAAGGTGTAATTATCATCTTTAAACGACTGTATCTTGCCTAGGTTTTGAACAACCAAGAGGGGACGCAACATCCTTCCAGCATCAGAAAATATTCTGACTTCTCCATCTCGCTTGTCTGCTTTAATTTCCACCTAGAACATTAAAAAGATTGAATCAGAAAACAAAACAGAAAAGTGGCAAGTCACAATGACACCAAATGAACCCATAGTATTGGGCCAACAAGAATAATGTGTATCAATGGTCTCAAAAGAAAATTAAAGCACTGTACATTTAAAGAAATGCTCCCAAAGAACATCATCTTTTACAGTCATATTACTCCTATAGCTTCAATCCCTCAATTCGTAAAGTGAAGCTCACATTACCAATTAAAGAATAAAACCTGAGAGCATATATATAAATCCATGCTAAAGTGATATGCGTCAAACATCTTTAAGAAAATCATATTTACAAGTGAGAAAGGGAAAAAGAAAAAGTGATTAATTTTTATGTCAAATTCCCTTCGACCCTTCCGAACACAGCCCTTTCATGATATCAAATATTGAGACACAATTTTCCAGAATATGACCACAATATTCTTTCCCCTAACTGCATGGAAACATTTTACGTTTATTGATAATAAAATATAGAAATATCATCAAGCTACACCGCAAGACTGAGTGAGAAAAATATCAAAACGAGTCTCTAAGTGAAGATAAAAGCTCATGGAGACACATGATATTCACCCTGATTGCACCAACTAAATGTTACAAAAACCTTATTAAGAAAATTAAGCTTGTGATAAAACAAAATGGATTTTGTTCTGTAACACAGAGATTCGAAAATTGGCAGTAATGAGTAGAACACAGGTAGCTGATATCTCTGCGGCTTGGGCACAGAGAAACAGACGATGAATCTGGTCTGCTAATGCTGATTCAGCATCGATGCAAAAACCTAAAGATTTATTTTTTTTCCTTTCGAATTATTAATTAAAAAAAAAAAGTCAAATGAAGACATCAAGGCAAGATATTGGTAGACAGATCATATATACATTTCCCGTTAGAAAACAAAAAGTATTCTACATTCCAAAAAGTCCAGGTACTTCTTATCCCAGGATAAAATCAAAAGGCTATAATTCATATAACTATGGACATGCAGTTATTATGAGAGCGCACTGACAGGTGATCGTGTGTGTGTGTGTGTGTGTGTGTATACACATATAGTATATATATATATATACACATATAGTATATATATATATTTGAACGGCGATAAGTTATATTTTATTAAGTAAAGTAAAAAAGTTCAAATAAACACTCCAAGAACCTTGATCCAACTCCCTTATTTTCGAACCCCAAAGAAGTATAAAAAACTCAATCACCCTAATCCTATGAAATAGTTAACTCCTCAAATTAGAGATCGAGCGATTGCTAATTTTTAATACCCCATTCCAATTGCTTCAGCTCGCATAACAATTTATATATATATATATATATATATGAAAACTAAATAGAGATAAGATTTGACATCTAATGAATCTAGAGAGTGAAAAGAAATCACCTGATGCGGCAGTTCTTTCCTCCTACGCAATCTCCTTAGAGCTTCTGCAAAAGAAGTGCAGTCTTTGCAAGTACCGACCCATTCCCCATTGAGAAATACTTTATCTTTCCCACGCAGTGAAGCAGAAGTAGAAGTAGAAGTGTCATCTACAACTTCCTCCATGCCGCAATCAATTAACCTTTTAAGCTGAAGTTCTGTAATTCTTGTACTCACAAGTGCTGTGGTGGCCAAGTTTTTCACTAGCCCACAGTTTTCACCATCCGGTGTTGAGAGGAAACAAACTCTGCCCCAGTGAGAAGGGTGGCTGCAATATAATACACAATAAAAACAAATCATCAGGCCCCACAGAAACTATCTAAACTCCCCAAGGAACAAATGCCAAAGCATAAAAGTCTCTTACAAGCTAAGATGCAAAAGCTAATTCTGTCCATGTGAGCGATATTATTCAGAAACTTGGGTAATCAAGAAAATGACTGAAACTGATAGAATAATTTTACTAATATAGTACAGCAGTGTGAAAGCTTAACATATTTACAGAAGAATCTAAAAAGGTCCGTAAACAAAAGCAACTTGTCCAGAACGACTTACGGATATCTCGCATCTCCAACCTTCCCAGTATATTGCACCTGCTGACGTGTTCTCCTCAAATCTACCATTGTCTGCAGTGCATTTGCCCGTCCAAGATTAGCAACTACACCCGAAATCCTTTCCATCCTCTTGAAAGGATGACACCACGCTCCTGTTGAAAATGCTCTAGATAGCCCATTTGTGATTATAGAGGCATCGAGATAATGCTCAATAGCGCGAACTGAACGATCACCAAGTAAATCTCGTTGCAATGCCTTTGCCATGCGTCTCCTTGCATGTCCAATATGAACCTTCAACTCTCGATCTATCAGCTCCCCAGCCAATTCCAGCCTTTTGTTTCTAAAACTATCTCTATTATCACATTTACGATGACCATTCAATGCCAGAAGAATACATTTCACCATGTAACCAAGAAAACGGGCCTTCTGCTTCAATCCAGGTAAACTAGGAAAGAGATAATTCTTGATGCAATCCTCAACGCTTTCAGATGGGGGAAATCTAGTATCCTTGAATAATTTTCCAACATATCCCAAAGCGATGTTTCCTTTACGAAAGCCTTCGCATTTTTCATCAGCATCATGGATTGACGCGAAAAATATATTGGTTACTGAAGCAGCGTCACTTCCATAGTCGATTAGATCAATAACTTCTCTATCAGAAGACACACCAAGTGTGAAAAAGAAGATCCAAAGTGGCATCTCTGTTGAGAGGAAATAAACTGTCAACACCTTCTCACCACCCTTGATTTCTTCAATTTTTGAATTCTCGGTGAGTCGAATAATCAATCTGTTCCTTTTCACCTCAGACTTATAGCCAATTGTCCAGTCCTGGGCGTTTGAAATCCAAAGTCTTTTCAGACAAATCTGTTCTTGGGCTACGAATATCTGCAGCAAACATATAACAAAGCAACTAAATATTTAAATTTACAACGAAATTGTTAAAATTAAGTTCATCCAGTCGTTGGCAAGCAATATCAAGTGAATGTGATATAGGTCTAAGTATTCAAGACTTTTATGATTGTAAGGGTAATACACATCAAGTGAATGTGTGTATTAGAGCCTATATAAATCATTTCTGATTTCTACTGTGTA
>JBBYHH010063666.1:0-15701 GCA_038382905.1 Daphne laureola
ATCTTACCGCCCTACACTCGGGTCTTACAGTTGAAACGCGACTTGGGTGATAAACAAATAAAATTTTGAAACCACTTCCAAAAACTGGGAGACTTAGGAAGATTTTAAAAGTCTTTTGAAGTTCTGGGTAAAAGTGACAAGAGTTGAAAAGTTTGAGGAAAAGGAGAGAGAACAAAGAATATTCTCTTTTAATTCTGTTTAGGACTGAATTGTTATTCTTGTAAAGCTTTAGGACTCGAACGTTATAGAAGTTAAACGTTTAGGACTCTATTGTTAGTTTTATAAAATTTTAGGATTTTATTGTGAACTCGAATACTTATAAGACTCTATTTGTTAAAATCTTGAACCTTATAGGACTCTTTTTGATCTTATCCCAAACTATGAGACGATGCCCCCATGATTTCACTTTCTCTAGGCCCATGTCCAGAGGGCCATCTTCTTCAGCCTCTATTTGATTGTAGAAAGCAGCCACCTGCAGTCCTCTTCATCGCATCGCGGCCACACTGGCCGGAGCCGCAGCCTCAGATCTAATGAAGAAAAACTCTGAAGCTTTTCATTCGATTCTTGCACATGGTTCCTCTCTCCAATGCCATTTTCCTCTCAACCACTTCGGGCCAATCGGACCAAACGTCTCTCTTCGACTCCTCCCTGCGTCGCCAAATCTCTCTTTAATCTTTCCTCTCGAGAACAAATCTCACAAGCGTTATCGTCTCTAGGCCTGTTAGCCAGGAAAGGCGTTCGTTTGCCTTGCAAGACGATAGCATATCTGTTACAGCGGTGCGCGGAAACAAGGTCTCTCCCCCAAGGCAAATGGGTGCATCTTCATCTGAAGCTTACAGGGTTGAAGAAGCCCACCACGTTTTTGGCCAACCATTTGATCCATATGTATGGTAGTTGTGGCGATTATATAGGAGCACGGAAGGTGTTCGATAAAATGTCGAACCGGAATTTGTATTCTTGGAATAACATGCTTTCTGGGTACGCTAAGATGGGGATGATGAAGCCTGCCAGGAAGTTGTTTGACAAAATGCCTGAAAGGGATGTAGTTTCGTGGAACACAATGGTGATTGGGTATGCTCAGAGTGGACAAAGGGATCTCGCGGTGAAGTTTTTCAAGGAATTGAGAAGATCATCCATTGGGTATAATGACTTCACATTTGGGGGTATGTTGCTAGTATGCGTGAAGGCCACTGATTTTAAGCTCACTCAGCAAGTTCACGGGCAGGTCTTGCTTGCTGGTTTATCATCAAATGTGGTGCTTGCGAGCACTACTGTTGATGCTTATGCAAAGTCTGGCGAGATAGATGAAGCTAGGAGGTTGTTTGACGAGATGCAGGTGAAGGATGTTCTTGCCTGGACCACCTTGGTTTCAGGGTATGCTAAATATGGAGACATGCAAATGGCACGTGAATTATTTGATAGGATGCCAGAGAGAACCCCTGTCACGTGGACAAGTTTGATTGCTGGGTATGCAAGGAATGGTATGGGATATAAGGCACTCGAGCTGTTATCCCAGATGATGATGCTTCGAGTTAGGCCTGATCAATTTACGTTCAGCAGTTGCCTCTGTGCCTGTGCCAGCATATCTTCACTGAAGATTGGTAAACAGCTGCATGCCTGTATGTTTAGAGCTAACTTTAAACCTAATATGATAGTCATGAGTTCTCTTATTGACATGTATGCAAAATGTGGTCGTCTGAGCGATGGCAGGCAGGTTTTTGATTTCATAAGTGATAAGCAAGATCCTATTTTGTGGAACACAATGATATCTTCATTGGCACAGCATGGACTTGGAGAAGACGCAGTGAGGATGTTCGATGATATGTTAAACCTAGGTGTGAAGCCAAACCGAATTACATTGGTTGTCATTCTCAATGCATGTAGCCATTCAGGCCTTGTGCAGGAGGGGCTGAAGTTATTTACATCAATTACCAATGATCATGGGATAGTTCCTGACCAAGAGCATCATGCGTGCTTAATTGATTTGTTAGGCCGAGCTGGTTGCTTTGATCAGTTGATGAACCACCTTGACGTGATGCCCTGTGGGCTTGATAATCAAGTTTTGAATTCTTTGCTTGGTGTCTGTAGAATTCATGAAAATGCAGAGCTGGGGGGAAAGGTGGCTGAGAAACTTCTTGAGATGAAGAGTCAGAGCCCTGCAGCCTACGTGCTGCTTTCAAGGAATTTTGCAACTCTTGGAAAATGGGAGCTAGTGGAGGAAGTGAGACAGCTTATGAATGAGAGAGGAGTTAGGAAAGAGCAAGCCCTTAGCTGGCTTGAGACTGAGGGTAAGGTACACGCATTCACTGCTTCAGATAGATCACACCCACTAAAAGATGCAATTTATGCAAACTTGGATCAGCTCACTGCCCTGATTGAAGAGGATGCTACGTCACTTGACATTGAATGGTAGGAACTGCAAGAATCTTCCTTTGAGATGAAGACTCAGATCCTGCTGCCTACGTGTTGCATTCAAGTGTTTATGTATGCCACTCATGGAAAAATGGGATTTGTTGACAAGGTGAGACAGCTTATGAATGGGGGACAAATTAAGGAAAAAAGCAAGCCCTTAGTTGGCTTGAAACTGAAGGTAGCTCTCACCACATTCACTGCTTCAGATGCAGATCACTAAAACTTGAGTCAGCTCGTTGCCCAGATGGAAGATGACGGCACCTTGCTGCTGTTCTTGATATTAAGTGGAAGGAACCTCAGGATTCGTTTATGGTTCCCTTTCTGCTTCCAAAACATGTAACAATTATTTCTTTTTGATAATTCTTTCTTGTTAGTTACTGACATCGAAGGTTTCATGCTTAGATTCTATACATTTGGATTTCCCATGACAATCACTTGTCGAACTTTTGTACAGTAGCTCAAAGTTACATAAATGCTTGGGCAGATAGAGACACCACATTGAACCTGTAAGTGTACATTTACTAACCGTTGGAATAAATTTCATGTCTTATGATTGGGTTCCATCAACATATTTGCTTCTGGTTTTTCTTGCTGGAGTATTTGTTTTGGCCTATTCCTCTCTGTCATCTTGAGTCTAGCCATTCTATTTGCATTATAAGATGAGTGGACTTATCTTCCTTTTTTTTTTTTTTCCGAATTGAACAGCAAAGGATGGTGTCCGTGTAGGCAGGAGTGGACTTATCTGTTAATGTCCGTGTACCTTGGCATTATTGTGGATTCAGCTTTCAAGGTGTGTTTCATTCTTCGCATGTACGTGTATTATAGATTCTCCTGCAATTGTGATTAGTCATATTAACTCATTCTGTATTCTTGCTGTTGTGATTTCACAATCCCAGTCCCAGATACTAGTTTCTTTTAAAAAAAAATAATAAATTATAAACATAAACTCATCAGAATCTTACAAACATTTGCAATCATCTGGGTGGACTATCTTGAGATAGATGAGGCATATCTGGTGTGCATTCAAATTTAGTGATCTATGTATTTCTTCAACCTTCACACATGTTACATTTTCTGTTTCATCCCTAGCAGGCAGCAACTCATGATAGTGAGGCAAGTTGTTTTAGCCTTCAATAACTTTGACAGGAGACCCAAATGGACTTTGCTTGATAGATAGGAGTTCAACATCCAGCTCTATGGTTGCATTTGGAGGAATTTCCTGAACACCTTTACTTCCGTAAGCCAGGTTAGGAGGAAGTATTAGAAGTCGCTGGCCTCCTACGTGCATGCCTTCAACACCAACATCCAATCCCTTGAGGACATTTCCCTTTTCAGATTGGCCAACATCAAATCCGTAAGGCGTCCCACCACCTACACCCAGTCCTTGCCTGCTAGTCATAAATGTGATACCTTTCCATTTGGCAACATAGTGAACTGCAACACGAGAGCCCTTCACAGCCTCAGCTCCACTCCCAACTTTAAGATCAAAGTACTTTAGGCCGTTGGGCAGGGTAGTGTAGTCACTCTCAGGTACTTTAGCTCCTTTAAGAGCTCTCCTACTTGTGGTAACAGCCTCCGCCGTATCCATCAAACCGAGGAGCGAGAGCAGAGAAGCAACCAGAGGCCTTCGGGCATGACGAACCATTTCTGGATCCGGAGCGGACGAAGAAGACGAGGAGGAGCAACGACATTCAAAAGGCTTTGTGGGCGGTGTTTCCCTGTTGGTTGAGGCAGCGATAAAGAATCGATTAGGAGGATAAACTCGATATGGCGAAGAAGGACGAGTGGAAGAGCGCGGGAAGAGAGAAAGTTGCATGGCGTCACGAGGCAAAGAAGGAACGAAAATTCGTGATCTATATATTTCTGCCATTGATTGGTAAACCAGGAGATAATTTGGTGATGAATATCATCCACATATATGGCTTCCAGAATCAAGAATATTATCTGTTAGTTTTTGCACAGTAACCGACGAAGTGGGGAAGGATCGGCTCAATACCTTAGTTTTTGCGATGTTTGTCACTTCAGTCCAAATACTTCATCTCCCCGTTCCTTCTCTGATTCAAATGAGTTATCATTTTTTCTCTAGAATTTACAAAGAAAATGAAATAATTATTTTTTGGGTTAGAGTTAAGATAACAAGTTAACAACTTGCTAGATCAATCATCTTCGAAGTAATACTCGTAACTAATACTCTCTGATATGGTGTCGCGTCAAACCCTCTTCTCACTAGCCGGCTATCAGCTCGTTCTTGCTCGGAGCTCCTTTACACCGCCTCACCATGCTCTTGCTTCCATCCGCCTCGGTCAACTTGGTTCCGCGTCGGAAGTCAGTGCCGTACTGGTGTGCAGTCCTTGTGTCTAGGTGGTCTCCTTCTTTCCTTTGGTGGTGGTCCGGTCGAAGGGTTGGCGCTGATTGACGTATTGCTGACGTTTCTCAGTTAGCGCCATTGGTTCTACTACAATCACGAACCTGGCTCCATGGTGGTCTCCGTTGTGGCGAGTTGTCTGACCATCTGCCTTGCTTTGCCTCTCTCCGGGATGAGACTCTCTTGGTGTTGGGCTTTGGTCTTTGGTGGATTGTGTGCCCTCCTCTTTTTAGCGTTGCGACTTGGTTCCGATTCTTGGCCGTCATTGTCACTTGGCAGCCTTGCTCCCTCAAGGTTGCAAGGTTGGCCCTGGTGTGCTTCTGGCCTGTTGTTTCTCACAGGACTAGGGGTGGAAGATGTCCTGGGGACGGTGCAACATTACTCTCCCAGTGGGGCCACAGTGTCCGATGGATGGGTTGGTACGATGGTGGTGGGTCTTGCAAAGAAGAAGGATGTGGTTCTACAATTACCAGCAGGATGGAGAAGGGGCTCGTCCTGTCCGGTTCCATGTGTCTTTTGGCCTTGGAGTAAGCCAGTTTTTTACCATCCTCGCTTGCTCTGTTTTGTAATTTTTTGATCCCTTTTCTTTTTGTATTTAGGTTTATATTTCTGGTTGGTTGCCTTCGGCTTCTGTTCGTTGGTATCTTTTTTTTTTTTTTTTGTTGGGTGGGTGGATGGGTTTTTCTCTCTTAGCATGATCATGGTGAGATGATATTTAGCTCATATGAAACTTGTTTGGTGTGTTTTAATTGAGATTGAAGGCATATATTACTTCATTATGACTCTTTATGTTGTTGTCGAGCCCGTTTAGTGACTTTTTCGGGGGATGCTGCTTTGGCTCGCAAAGTGCTCATTGTTGCTTGTTTATGGCTTTCTTTTTTGCGTCTGTTGCGTCTATTTTGGTTTGTATTATAGAGTCCCTTCAAAACTGCTATCCCCCGGAAAAGTAGGCTAAGGAACAATAGAAGCATAGACAGTACTCCGTTTTTTTGCTCCCTCTCTATTTTGTAATGACTTTCTCTTATCTGTTGCTTAATCTTTATCTTAGAGGTTAATTAACTTTTTTAATACCATTCTTGGATGCATTTCAAAAAAAACATTTTAAAAAAAAAAGTATAAATTAAATATTAAAAAAGAAAGGATTGAGGCAGTAGAATATAATACCTCATCGTCATCGCTATGAATTATGGAGTAGTACTATAAAAGTCTGAGTTCTCCATTAATCTGAAAAAATGAAATTTCTTTCCTAAATTTGCCGCAATTATTGGTGCGTGATTTTTGTGATGGCATAGCAAGAGAGCGTGAAAAACAAGTGCAATTGAATAGTTGTCCAGATGGAGGGTTTTGGTAGGTTTGAGGGAAACGCGAACGGATGAGGTTGCAAGATCCAGTGGCAGCGACCCCCAATACATCACTTGATTGATTCAGACATCAAAAACAAAAATTCTAAACTTAACAAACAAATAGATTGGGTCGTACTGCCTAATCCACCACAAACATCACAATCACACAACCACCGCAACAATTGAACCCGAAAACAAACTACTATAATAATCAATCATTTACAGATGGCTTCGTCTGTCTCTCATTACTAATCTTGGATGCTTTCGTCTAAATCTTTCAACTATTATCAATACATGAATCCAACTATATAAATACGTCAAATATTAGGGGTTTTAAATATGAGTATTTTTTAGTGATTTTTTTTTTCTCACTTAAATTTTTCATCGTGAGTTTGGTGAGTTTCTCACCTTATATTTTTTGGTCTGGAGTGAAAAACAAAAATTTATCGTGAAATCTTTCTCGGTCGTCTCTCTTTTCAGACCAATCGTGTTTGATCGCCTCTGGTCCATTGCCGCCGACAACCACCTCATCACCGACTCTCTTCTCAGACCTCCATCATCGTCATGCTTTCCTCCGTCATCAGCTCCCGCCATCAATCTTCACCATCACTGTCGCACCTCTAGTGAAAGACCGCCCGATCGCCTGCCCCGTTGTCGTTGATCGCTACCCGCTACAGCTTGCATCCCTCTGTCTTTCGAATTCCAGTACCGGTGAGATTCCTCCGCCCAATTTTCATCATTGCTCCATTCTTGATAGTCGCCTACCAGTCCATGTCGATCGCCAAGCTCGTGTCTCCCTCAATCGTCGGTCGACGTCCGTTTGCCGGGTCTTCAACGAAAATAGCATCATGAGCCTTGAACGTCCTCTGCTCCCTCGTGCGCCTCCCAGCCATGACGAGAAGGCCTAGCTGTTGTCGTCCCTTACTCGCCGTCGAATCGCCGGTCGTCCCTCGTTGTGCTCGCCTTGCTTCGTCGTCCCTACCTATTGTGAGAGAGAATGAAAAGGAAGAAAGAAAATCGAAGAATCTTGATCTGATCTGATTTGATCTCCTTTCCCTTTTTCCCCTTTTGTAATAAAGCAGATTTGAACCAAAATCTCTTCGGCGATTCCGACGTCCCTACCTATCGGGCTTCAAAGGACGCGAGGTGAGGTGAGGTGAGGTTGCCGGAGGTGAAATGTGCGAGGCTCGTCGGACAATGAAAAGCCGGAGTAGCTTCGCGACAGTCACAATAGTACTAATTATTGAGGCTCACCCATAGGACGCTCAAAATTGAGAGCGATAATTCCCTTTTTCCAATTCACGGGTGATTTTGATGCTAGTGGGGTGAATTACATTTCATCCCACCCCAAACTTTCAAGCCCCATATTGTATGTGTATGTGACCTTCAAATGCATCCATTTATGATCTTACTGTATTTATAAACCAAAAAACAGATAAAGCAAATCTAGAAACCACAATGAAAGTACATCAAAAATAAATTACTCTCATTTACAAATTATAATAAAGGAAATTTTCAAATATCCCTTAAGTTTACTATAATATCCCTGAAGTTTACTATAATCTGCCGTTCATCCTCTCTCAAGTTATACTGAATCCTATAATTAACTCTCTTGACTATTAATCCTGTCAATTGGTCGTTAAATTCATAACTTTAATTAGTTTCTTCATTTTCAATTTATTAAAATATATACCATCTTGCCCCATATTAACTTTTTTTTCCAACTCTATCACCTCCCTCTCTCCCCTAAGCCCCCACTTTTTCTTCTACCCGAGACCCTCCCAACCACCGCCATCGCCGCCCCAACCCCTGCCACCGTTGAAGGCCAATTGCCCTTATCCTCACTTGTACCATCGATCCTCACCCAGATCTCCGTCTGCACTCGATCCTATACCCAACCTTTTAATTTCACCCTCCTTTCACATCCTCCAACCCACCCCACCATCACTGCCCTGAGGCTCATACAACCACCACACCGCCAACATTGTTGACGATCGGCCCAAACGAAGACGCCAATCAGCGGTTGAGTCCCTCCACGACTCTCCCACCAAGCCTCTAGTCAACAGATCCGGGGATATGGTGTGGTGCTCCACGTCGGATCCAATCGCAGACACCAAATCGACGTTGCGCCAATCTCAAGACATGCTTCATGATCGACGTGGTGCTGTTGATGGCGGTGACGTTGAACGCTTTGATGACATTGTCGGAGACGCTGCTGATGAAGGAGATCGAGAAACTCAGAGACCATGATGATGAAGAGAAAGCGTTCAAGACGCTGAAGAAGCCGATGTGGCTTGTGCTGTTAGTGATCCCTCAACTGGATCGGGTGGTTCCCGTTCTTGCTGTTTGACAATGACTGGATGGGCAGGGAGGTGTATGGTGGCGACGCTGAGGGCTCGGCGAGGGAGATGTTGTTGTAAGTTAGGAGGTAGGAAGGGGTGAGATTGTAAGGAGTAAAATATTTAGGGTGAGACAAATATAAAAAAAGTTATGAAGGGTTATTGGAGTTGTTAAACTTAAACCCATCAATTAACAGAAATTTTAACACGGTTAACACTATAGGGGGGTAAGCGTTGGTTTTTTCTAAATCTTAAAGAATTTTTTGCAGGTTTCTAAAATTAAGAGTACAAACTGCAGATTATAGTGAATTTAAAAGAGTATTGGTAAGTTTCCTTATAATAATAACAAGGTGGAGTGTTTTTTAAAACGTCCATTAAATAGAAGAAGGGGTTGATGTTGATGGATTAAAAATTAATTAAGATTCATATAGACTTATAAAATGTCGTCTCATCGACTTGTTTGGTGTCATCATAAATTTCCAAAATAAATAAACCTTATCTGTGGCAATGCACTGATCAGTTTGAGAGCTTCTGGTCAGAGATTAAAATGGGTTCTCAAGTTTCAAAGCAAGTGGAAAGACGGAAGGCCATCTCCACAGAGAAGACGAAGCTCCACACCCTCTGCAAAACCACCGGCCAAACATTTCCCGGCTGCGACTACCGTCCCTCCGACCGGAAAAACTGGATGTCGGAGCTCGGCCCTGAAAACCTCCACGTCAACCAGATCGTGTGGCCGGGGACTCACGACTCCGCCACCAACAAGATCGGAATCGCCTGCGTCTCACGCCCCTTCGCCCAATGCCAGTCTCGCTCCATCTACCAACAGCTCACCATCGGAGCCAGGCTCCTCGATATTCGCATCCAAAAAGACCGCCGCGTCTGCCACGGCGTCCTCCTCACTTACAGCGTCGACGTCGTCATCAACGACCTCAAAAGATTCCTCTCCGAAACGAAATCGGAGATCATAATCCTCGAGATCAGGACGGAGTTCGGCCACGAAGACCCGCCGGAATTCCAAAAGTATCTGGAGGAACAGTTGGGGGAGTTTCTGATCCACAACGACGATCACGTTTTCGGGAAAACTGTAGCGGAGCTACTGCCGAGAAGAGTGATCTGTATATGGAAGCCGCGTAAGGCGGCGCAGCCGGCGGCGGGAGTGGCGTTGTGGGGGTCCAAGTATTTGAAAGATAACTGGATCGACACCGATTTGCCGTCGACCAAATTCGATAACAATCTAAAGCATTTGGGGGAGCAGCCGCCGGTGGCGTCGCGTAAATACTTCTACCGGGTGGAGAACACGGTGACGCCGCAGGCGGATAATCCGGTGGTGTGCGTGAGACCGGTAACAGGTCGGATCCACGGGTACGCGAGGTTGTTCATAAATCAGAGTATTGAGAAAGGGATAGTGGATCGGTTGCAGGTTTTGTCCACGGATTTTATCGACGGGGATTTTGTGGACGCTTGTGTCGGCCTTACTCATTCAAGGATCAAACCCAATTGTTAAAAATTAAGACGACCGCACGCCATTCATGATTCCTCTGCTCTGCTATCTGCTATCTGCTATCTGCTATCTGCCTTGTATTGAATCTTCTACTCCACTCCTTACTTCTTTCTTCTCTGTCTTATTATTGCTTCCCCTCTGTAAATTCAATTCATCTTCCTCTTTCTTTTCTACAATCATGTACTAAAATTGTTTTGTAAAATACTGCCAAACTACTCTAACTTGGTTCGCTTGAATTGCTTTGCTCAATGTTTCAACATTCTCATTCTTCATTCCATTTTTTCTTTACGTCCAAAACAACTTAACGTCTTTTTCTTCGCCTCTTTGTCTTTGAGAAAATGTCAAATTATTTAACGCTTTTGAATGGAGTATTTTAAAAACATTGACATAGAACTTATTTATTTATTTTGGGATGAAACATACAAGTAGTATTTTATTGCTTCAACCAATAAAAATTCGCCATTTTTAAAAACACCCGCGAAGCCCATTGAGAGATGAAATCCCGACCTCTGGGCTTTAGGAAGCTGCCTCCCTGCCCATTAAAAGATGGGCTTGCGCCCATTGAGAGATGGGCTGGGCAGTTTGTCTAGCGTATAAAATCTGACCCTGGGCTTTAGGCAGCTACCTTCAGGAAAGTGGATGCAAAGTCTTGCTTTTTTATCTTAAAAGAACAAAAAGAGAGTTCCGTTGCCGGGACTTGAACCCGGGTCTCTCGGGTGAGAGCCGAGTATCCTAACCAACTAGACTACAACGGATGGATATTTTTTTTCTTCTCCGCAGGATTTTAGCTGACTGAACGCTTGCTTGTCTACCCAAACCGGGGGCGGGGGCGGGGGCGTATAGATTAGATAAGTTGCAATTTGTCTGTTTTTACCTATCGCACACAACTTGAAACACTAAGTACTCAACCTAGCAACTCTAAACTTATTCTAAAGTTAGTTCTATAACTTTAATTCATATACCATTACGCTTATGTTTTAATTTTTTCTACTAATAAAGTCCTGTTTTTTAATTTTTTTTTTAAGTTATGGTCATTTTCCATCAAACTCCAGTTAATTTTAACAGAATTGATGAAAAAATTATATTTTCAGCAACTCTAGTTTAAAAAAAAAAATCTTTTACATATCAAATTTTAAATTTAATTACTTATACACACTCCAATAATTATAAACTTAAGAAAACTACACTGAAGTTTCAAACTGTCCAACTAAACCGCGCCAACACTGATGCCGCCCAGCCACCGCTGAACAGTTGGACCGCCGTCGTACCGTCACCGCTAAACACGCCGAAAATCACTGGAAATCACCTCTGTCGGCCGCCCCACTCTCGGATTCACCGGAAATCGTACCATAGGGATTCGAATCGCGAATCCTCGGTCACGATTCGCGAGTCCAAGACGGTGATTCACAAGCCCTAGATCATGATTTACGAGGCCAGGGATGCGATTCGACGACTTAGGCTCGCAATCGCGGCCTAGATCTTGCGAATCGCAACCCTGGGCTTGTGAATCGTGACCTAGGATTCGTGAATTGGCGGCCCTTGGCTGCGATTTGCGATGGATTTCGCGATTCCGAGTCTTACGGCCATTTTTGGCTTCGTTGGCGGTGGTTCGCCGGCAACAATCCGGTGGAGGCGGCGGCAGTCCGGCGGAGGCGACGGTGGTCCGGCCATAGCAGGTTGGGAATGGTTGTTAGTGGCTAAATTGAAATTTGGGGTAAGTTTTTTAAGTTTGCAATTATTAAGGGGTGTATAAATAGTTAGGTTTAAAACTTGGGATGTAAATAGATCTTTTTTAGAAATTTTAATTCTTAAAGTTATCATTTTTTCATCAAATCCGTTAAAGTTAACTGGAGTTGAATGGAAAAGAACCACAATTTGGAAAAAAATTAAAAAACAAGACTTTATTGATACAACAAATTAAAGCATGATTATAATGGTACATGAATTAAAGTTACAGGATTACTCCTACACTTTACCCTATTCTAAACTACACAATACTCTATAACCCATTAACCCCACCCTACAAAAAAAAAAAAAAAAAAACCCTGTCTTTATACTTCATCAATTATTAAATAATTGATTGATTTTACTTTCACATTTAAAGACTTGATATTTAATTTAAATATTTATAAAGATGAATAGTAAAAAATCCAAAATACATACTTAAAAATGTATGTTGCAAATTATAATAATCATATAATGATTTAACTTTAAATTTCTAAGCACTCATACAAAAAAAACTAAATGCTGTTAAATAGTAAAAACAAATGAACTAATTATTTAACAACGGATGCAATATATATGTGTTCTTTGAAAGATTTTTTTGAAAAAAAATGGAAAATTATTAGAAGTATGTGAATGTGATATGAATAATTGAAATGCCGAATGTCGATGAGACATATGCTGTCGTTTTTATGATAGAAAACTACACTCATTATAAGTATAACAAGTTGATCGTTTAAATTACTTAAATCAACGATTAAGAATTTTTTTTAGTTCTGAGAAGAAAAAAAGAATACTATTTGTTTTTTTTTGTATTTTTGGAGGGGTTGGACAAGGTCGAGATTGCCGACAAACTGAATGCCTCCACCAAATCATGCAGACCTCATTTGTGTGACACACAATTGAGAGAACCCAAATATCTTCTCCAAAGAAGTTTCATTAAATTTATTACTCCCTCCGTCATTAAAAATAAGTGAGGTTGACTTCTTAATTTTTGTTCGACTTAACTTTTATTATTAGGAAAATCACGTTAAGTTTTTTTTTTTTTTTTTTAAAAAGAAAAAAGAGAAATGTCCGTTTATTTGCATATAAATTATTATATTTTATATTAATATATTAAAAAAATTATAAATTAAATACTGAAACTTAATGGTAGCTTCTTTTAAAGAAAGAAATGAGTAATAAATAAATGATACTCCTTATATATCTGTTAGTATTTTTCTAAAATAATTCTTCAAGGAAAAACTTAGGGTAAGAAATTAGATCTTTCACTTCATCTTACATGCTAGTAATAATCTTATATAACACCATTGCTAGTATTTTAGCGTATTAAATGAAGTTTGACTCAATTTATGTTCTCATCCATGGCAATTAAAATAAAATATACTCTCATATACTTCTAAATTATTTGATTTTCAATATAATTGCATAAATCTAATCGCTTTGTAGAATTGGCTATAAACCCTAACCGCTATATCCATTGCGTCGCTGCCTTGGTTATGCATGTCACCTGTGTCGCTGTCCAGTGGGTCGATTTCCCCACCGACAGGTCAAGTCCTTACTTGTTCGGCTTGGTCGCTCTCTGCGGCATCTAGTCTCCATCCTTGCCCTAAAGTCGACGTCGTCTCTCTTCCGTCATCGGTGAGTATCGTGGGCCTCTGCTGGAGGTTTGACTCGGCACTAAAGCGTACGTTGAGTCCTCATTTGTGGCGGACCTCCACCTTGGCCTCACCTCCACTGTTGGGTATGGGCCTTCTCGAGGGCTCATTTCCGCTGTAAGACCCTCATGGCTACTGTTTTTGCGGATTTGCTGAATTCTAGGGACGCTCATCTCGTTGGCGGACATGATGTCGTCCCTGCCCAAGTTGTTCTGGCGGAGTCGACTTTGGCTGGCTATTTTGTTAATGGTGTGTTTATGGTTCACGGGACAATAGATTCGGGTTGGGAAATGGTTGGTCGGGTTTGGAAGAAGCCGAAGGGTTTTGGTTTGGAAGAGGTCTGACATGGTCGAGTGGGACTAAGTATGGTGGGGTAAGGGGAATTTCTGCCTCACCGGGGAGAAGTGCTAAAAAAATTCCTCTAAGATTTTCATTTTTAACAAAGCAGTCCTATCTATTTTTTAATTAACGATTGAGTCATTAACGTTACAATCGTAGCTCAATTCAGTCATAAACTAACAGTTTTAGAATACGGAACAAATACATGTAAGTGTAATGTTGTTAGTTAAATGCCAATTGGTGGAAACATGCACATGTGGCACTACAACAAACTCTCTCGTCAACCTTTAAATGGTCAAGTATGACAAAATACACCCCAGATCCCCTGCCATCTCGTATGCCTCCACACTCACGGCTCACCATCAAGACGACCTCATTATCTCCTGTAGCTAGTTGCTTCGTCAATTGTCTTCTCCATTCTCGATTTTCAGAGGGAAAACAATATCAAAATCTCAGTGCAACTGAATCTCATAGCTTGAAATTTTTACAAAAACTTCTTAAAATAGAGCTCACATAATCCTTCTCGGTTTCGAATTCCAGATTCATTAATTATTGCACACCTGTTGAAGGATCCTTGAAGCAAGTATTTTTTTTATTTATGAATCCTTGAAGCAAGTTTAATGATGATGATGAAACATGACATTATCATGATAATAAACTATCAGCCATTAATCTCCACAAAATAACACCAATTTCATTTACATGTGAATTTTAGCTACATTCTGAGATCAACAAGATATATTTCCTCCTCATAAAAAGAGAAACCTAGAGAAGGGTAGGAAAAAATCTCATCTCACAAAATTCTCCATGTTCAGAAACACAGAAAAACTAATTAAAACACAGATGGCTACCGGGTCCTCGGTGGTGAGAGTATTAAGCAGAACATTAAAGCTCATTAAAACATCAAAGTGACTGCCAAAACCAAACAAAAATAAGATCGGGAGAAACAAAGAAAGTCATTGGTTGTTCCTCGCCTCGTACAACGAAGGCCAACCTCGACTTTGAATGTTTGTAACCAGATTTTCCTTGTTCGCATATCGTACGCCGGTGCTCCATGTTGTTTCTCGACTCCGAGGTACGCCCTAACTTCGAAGGCAGCGTTGCTCTTGCTCGAAACTCGAGTTGGAGAACAACACGATGATGTTCTTAGATCGTGTTCTAGCTGAACCCACCCTGCCCGCCATCGCGAGAAGCCAGATTTGGCTTCGTGTGGCTGGCGGGTAAGGGTGGTGCGGCCAGATCCGGCTTCACACGACCACCGGGTGGGGTGGGTCGAGACAGCGACGACTATATCTTCAGAAATTATGCGTTTGAGGTGGCTGGTGGGTTGTGGTGGAGAGAAAAGGGGTTGTGGAAGCGGTCAGGTCGTCTTTCATGGTGAGTGTGGAGGCATAAAAGATGGCAGAGAATTAAGGGTGTACTTCATAAGATTTGAGCAATTTACGGTGGATGAAAGAGTTTGTTGTAGTGCCACATGTGCATGTTTGCACCAGTTGACGTTTAACTAACACCCTTAGAGTGCCACCTACTTGTTCTGTTAGCCACGTGTTCCAAACTGTTAATTTAGGACTGAATTGAGCTACGATTATAAAGGACTCAATCGTTAATTCAAAAATATATATGTCTACTTTGTTAAAAACGTGAAACTTATAGAACTCTTTTTGCTTCTCCTCTCGAATTGTCATCTGGCACCCTAGGAGGAGTGGACTTGGTTTTGAACCACCCACGTTCACCCGTAAGCGTGGGATTGAAGAAGTACATTAATGTTATTTACCCACTAGTTGGGAAAACCACTAGTGGGATAAAGACTAAAATATCATTGTTATTAATTAAATACTATCCTCATCTGAAAATTAATCTTCATCTTCGTTTTTCTCTCCTTTCCCATCTTCTCCAGCCATCTCCCTCCCCATCTTCTCCATCTTCTCCAGCCATCTCCGTCCCTATCTTCTTCAACCTTTAATTCAAGCCTCACGGCGGCCGGCGAGCATGCCACAAGATCCGGCAGCCGGCGAGCAAGCG
>JBBYHH010063777.1:0-15700 GCA_038382905.1 Daphne laureola
GTAGGCTAGTTAAGAGCCGAACCACGTTAAATTATTGTGTGCATGTTTTGATCGAGAATTGTTTATTTCCGCTGCACGTCATAGGTGTTTGGGAAAAAAATTTATTTATTTGTCCACTTTTTTCCTAACACAATTAACTAATGACTTGTATCATTCGAGAAATGACTGGAAGTTGATCGTTAGTATAGCTGAAACTGAAAAGGACATTTTTGTGTTCGGTCATGCTGATTTGAGAATGGGGAGAACTCTTGGGAAATTTTTTTATGTTTATTTTTTATTGAATGAGATCCAGAGTTAGTTAGTTAATTTAAGGTTAGTTAGTTAACGTAAGGTTAAAGTGGTTTGAAAGGAAACAGATAGATTTAATAAAGTTTTGTGAATTGGAATTTGGAAGAATGTGAATTTTTTTTCTTGATTAACATATACCCGTGCCCGTGGGAAAGAAAAAAATAGAACCAAAAGAAACGTGAAATTTGGAAAAACAGGTTACAACTCTCTCTATTCTTTTTTCTTTTCTTTTTTTTTTTTTGTTCTTTTTTTTTTTGAACCGGTAAAATTCTTTCATAATAATGTTACATAACAAATCCGGAGTTAGATTGCACCAAGTGGAACGGCCCGACAAATAAAAACAGTGACGAGCAGTAGTATGAGTCGTCACATTACAAAGACGTGGGTAAAAATGAAAGTGCAAAGAGAGAAGGAGGAGCGCATAGAGTGAGCCTCGTCTACCAAAGTACCAAAGTGGAAACGTGAAGGATTAGATTCGTCAATAAGCTCCTTAATCTACTGACAATCCGATTCAACCATCACAGAGGACAAACCATGACGACGAGCTCACGCAAGCCCCACAAAACCGTTGCAGCTTCTACGTACAACAGATCAGTAGTTGCAAAACGAAAATCCAACGAAAATGCTGCAAGTAAAACACCTAGATGATCTCGAACAACCATCCCTCCTGCTTCTTTCTTAAGAGCATCATCACATTAATTTTGACCACCCCTCAGGTGGTGGAGACCAATGATGATGTGAACCTAGAAGCATCTAAGAAAGACATGAAGGACAGGCATAGGAGAAAGCAAGAAGAAGAAGTGGAAGCTCAAGTAAATAAAAGCAAATTTCAAACCGTATGGCTCTACTTAGACAAAGACCAAAATTTGGATGTGAAAACATGGAATTTGAGCATTTCCCAAGAGATTTGGGTCTCTTAACAACTTCGCCCATACTACCCTGATGTAGTCCGTCCCATGAGTTTGGAGAACAAGTTAAGAAGCTTTTTGGAAGGGCTTGGAAGAGGTGCCACTTTTGCTTGGAGAGCAAGTTGAGAATTGCTTGGAAGTTACTCTTTTTTCACTTATGAAAATGTAATATTTTGGGTTTGGAACTTCGTAGACAAGTCTCTAGGGTTTTAGGTCGCCGCCTACACCTATAAATAGAGCCTCTTGTTGCGCTTTGAAACTCAGAACACAATTGAAGTATTTGTAAATTTTTCTACTCCAACGCTTTTGTTCTCTTTATTTGCTACAATTTTTACCTTCCCCTTGATTCCATTAAAGTGATTTCAAACCTTATTTCTAATGTTGTTCTATCTTAGAGTAGAAAGGTTCTAGAACCATCTTCATCCTCAACATTATCTTCTACATTGTCAAGCCGAAAATAGCTTAGAGGTGTTGAGGGTGACGCCTTATATTATGAGTTTCTCAACAAGCTAGATCTTTCATATTATGAATCTTTAAAGGTTCATATGAAGCGGGGAGGAGGTTGCGAGTCAGAAGATAGCATTGTAGACGCCGGATTTGCTGTAAACCACACAACCATCCATGCCTCAACCCGGATTGCCAAAGCAAATGTCATTTGACACTTCTTCTAAAAAACAACTAAATTTATATTCTGCCAAATAAACCAAATAGCCACAGCCATGCGAAAAACAAAGCTTCATCCTTACCAAACAACTCTTGTAACTAGATCCACCAATCATCTGGTATACCATCAAAACCAGGCAAATCCACTCCAATATTACCCTGAACAGAAAGAGCAAAAGGACACTTCCAAAGAAGGTGGAAGATTGATTCTTGCTCGTCAACACAAACTGAAGAACAAGGTTCAATGTCCACACCACGAGTTGGCAAATTATCCTTTGTACACAAGAGATCCCAATAGGCACGCCACAAATGTACCTGTACATGTGGTGGAAGTTTCTACTTCCACAACCATCTCCAGAAAACATCCATCTCACACGGTTCTCATTATATAACAGAGCGTAAGACAAATAATAAGCAATCTTAACTGAGAAGATACCAAAATCTACCATCGTCCAAGTAAAAATATCTTGATGAGAATTTGTGTTTGGTTTAAAATTTCACAAAGAATAATCTGATAATTTTAAAAAAAATATATTTTTAAAAATTAGATACATTCATTGCATAAATGTGGACATAACTCAAAGTGTAGGCTTGAGGGAGGCTTCGGGCCTCGAAAGACCTAACGAGGAGCACTCAAATGAGAGGGATGGGTCGCTAAATGAGGCTGATAGGATGGAACCAGATTGGAACCAAGTAAATGGTCTAGAACCTGCAACAAACGATGCAATCGAGAATCAGAAGGAGAACAAGTCAAAATATTCTGGAAAATCAAGAAAGAACCATAGGAAAGGGAGAATGGCCATTTCTAAATCAACCCACATGATCGAAGTGCACGCGAAATCAGGGGGTATCCCAGGACGAGTTTCTTTGAGGGAATTCAAGAAGGCAACTAGAATGAAGGCATAAAGATTGAGAGTTGTGGAGGAGAAGCGATCGAGGAGGTTCATTAAATTGACGCTCGCAGGAAATGACAATGACAGTAGCATTTCTGATTCGAGATGGGAATTTAGAACAACATCTGATCAGGTTCCTCCCTCTTCCTTGGTCTCTATTACGCGTGAATCAAAATCCAGTAGCCTTAAATCATTTAGAGAGAATGTGGGTTTTAGTCTCAACAATCAAGAGCAGGTTATTGTTGAACTAGAGGTTCACGATTATCACAGTGAACCAACGGATAATCCATGAATGCCATATCACTCAACATCAGAGGATTTGGGGGGGTGTCAAAGTCAGAAAATTAAGGGAGTTGGTGGTTAAAAAAAAGGGTTGATTTTGTGACAATTCAAGAGACTAGTTGCCAAGGAGATATCGGTAGCGTAATGAAGTTGATCTGGAATCACAGGGAACATGGTCTATGTCAACTTCCGGAAATAGGTAGATCTGGAGGGTTGGTATGTACATAGAACAGTGATCATTTTGTGCAGAATCTGCTTTTTCTGGTGCTGGATTCCTGGGTGTGGTAGGTAAATGGAAAGGTTGTGAGAAGAAATTTTGTATGCTCAATGTGTATGGACCATAGGCTAGAGCTTCAAAGAGGAAGTTATGGGATGATATTCAGCAAGTCATGGATGGGTCTGATGCATTATGATGCGTAATGGGGGATTTTAATGTAGTTCGTAGAGCTGATGAGAGGAAATGAAGTATCTTCAATCATCGAAACGCTGAAGATTTCAATAATTTTATCAACAATTCAAGGCTGCAAGAAGTGAGTATGGGCGCCAAACAATTCACCTGGATTGGGATGGGTGGTGCTAAATTGAGAAAACTAGATAGATTTTTTATTTCCAGAGATCTTTTTTATGTGTGGCCAGGCCTATATGCTCATGTCCTAGAAATGGAATATGTTGATCATTGTCTGATTCTGTTAAAGACTAACTTCATCAATTTTGGACCAAAGCCATTTAGGTTCTTCAACCACTGGCTACAAGTGGAGGAGTGCCAGGAGGCAATTAAAATTGCCTGGAACCGTGCATCTTGCACAGGGACTGCCAGCTTTAGGCTTAAGGAGAATTTTAAAGAGGTAAACAATCGACTGAAAATTTGGAAGAGGTATCACTTTGATCACGGACCTACAAGTGTGAAAGAAAGCCGTGATGAAATGATATGCTGGGACAACCTTGCTGAGTAGAAGGAATTGTCAGCTGAGGAAAGTGAAAGTTTCATTACAGCCCGAAGAAACTTTTTTAAGTGTGAGAAATCTTACTCTGAATACCTAAAGCAAAAATCAAGAATAAAGTGGGTTGTTGATGGGGATGAGAACAGTGCTTTTTTCCATGGTATTGTGAAAGGGCGTTTGAAGAGGAACACTATTAAAGGGCTTCTAGTGAATGGAGAATGGATTGAGGAGCCACAGAATATCAAAAATGAAATTTTACAGTATTTTAAGAGCCAATTCAGTGAGAACTCAAGTACAAGACCAAGCTTTAGCAGTGCCAAAATCAAGAAGCTAAGCAGCAGTCTGGCATCTTCGATTGAAGCACCGTTCTCAGATTTGGAAATAAAACTGGCAGTATGGGTGTGCGATGGTTCCAAGGCCCCTGGTCCGGACGGTTTCACCTTTGCGTTTATTAAAGCATAGTGGGAATTCTTGAAAGATGATATCAGGGCTATGGTGAAAGAGTTTGAGAAGAGCGGAAAATTGGCCAAAGGCTGCAACACAACTTTTATTCCTTTAATCCCAAAGGTGAGTTCTCTGTTGACCTTGGCAGAATACAGACCCATAAGCTTGGTGGGGTGGTAGTATAAATTAATTGCAAAGCTTTTGGCGGAGCGGCTGAAATCTATAATTCCTCACCTAATTTTTGAAAACCAATCTGCGTTTGTGAGTGGAAGACAGATTCTAAATGGGGTGCTTATGGCGAATGAGATAGTAAATTGGGCCAAAAAATTGAAGAAAACATTGTTGCTATTGAAAGTAGATTTTGAGAAAGCATATGATTGTTTGAACTAGAATTTTTTAGACTCCATTTTATCTCAAATGCACTTTGGAGATAAATGGAGGAAGTCGATATCAGGATGTCTTTCCTCAGCCAGAGTTTTTGTTCTTGTCAACGGGAGTCCTACTTCCGAGTTTTCCATGGAAAAAGAGATTAGACAGGGTGACCCATTATCATCGTTCAGGTTCATAATTGCGGCAGAAGCTATCAGTGTGATGATGATGGAAGCTTCAGAAAAAGGGATCTTTAGAGGAATTAAGGTGGGAGCGGAAGAAGTTGGAGTGTCTCATCTACATTTCGCGGATGATGTTATTTTTTTCTGCGAATGGTCAGTAAGTAACACATCCAATCTTCTGAAGTTACTAAAATGTTTTGAAACATCTTCTGGGCTGCGAGTAAACTTGAAAAAAAGAAGATTATTCGGTATAGGTGTGCACACTTCAAAGGTGGAGAGATTGGCACAAAGGTTTCACTGTAGTGCAGGGTCACTTTAATTTTTATATCTCGGTCTCTCGGTGGCAGCAAACATGAAAAGAGTAGCGAATTGGGATCCGGTGAAGCAGAAATTTTCCAAGAAATTAAATGCATGGAAAGCAACATGTCTATCAATGGGCGGGCGGTTAACATTGGTGAAATCGGTCCTCGGAAGCTTTCCGCTTTATTACTTTTCAATGTTTAGAGTGCCAGCAACAGTTCTCAAGGAATTGGAACAGATTTGCAATAATTTCCTGTGGGGCTCTACAGCGTAAAAAAAGAAGCTTGTGTGAGCAGAAAAATACAAGACTTGTGGAGACTATACAGACGGAAGTCTGAAAATTGGGTGCGTAAAAGAGAAAAACATTGCCCTTTTAAGAAAATGGTGGTGGCGTTTTCGTATGGAGAAGCATAAACTATGGACTCGAATTATTAGAAACTTGTATGGTTGTGATGGCTGCCTTCTGCCAGCGCAAATTGTATCTCATGGTGGTCCCTGGACAAAAATCATTAAGGTTGGGCATGATATGGACAGCGAAGGTATAGGCTTCTCAAATGCTTTTCAAAGAACAGTCGGAAAGGGGGATTCCATTAAATTCTGGACCGATCAGGCATCAACCGTTACGTGAGCGCTTTCCTAGATTGTTTGCATTAGATGTTAAACAGAATTGTTCTATTTCTGGTCGGCTTCAGATGACTGTTGGATATCAGTGGAAATGGCGCTGGCGGAGACCTTCCCATGGCCACCAAGAAGGAGAATGGGAAGATTTTATTCAGTCTTCAGGGAGTTACACCATCAAAAGAAAAGGAAAACTCATAGAGATGGAGCATCACCAAGGATGGATCTTTTTCTAAAAAAAGTATCACTGCAAGTCTTAATGATACATGGGCTGCATCATGCGATACTCCTACGGTGTGGCTAAATATTATCCCCCAGAAGATAAATGTCTTTTTGTGGTGAGCGAGACAGAAATTCCTCCTTACCTATGTGCAACTTGTCATGCGAGGTATCACTTTTCCTTCTCTTATATGCTCATTGTGTAACAATGGTTATGAAGACACAGAGCATGCTATAATAAGATGCCCAGCTAGGTTTGAAATCTGGAATGTAGTAGGGAAGTGGTGCGGTGTACCATCAATATTATTGGTAGATGTGGTTGATCTTTCATTAGAGGAAGTGCTCCAAAACGTGCCAAAATCTTCTCAAATTATTTGGGAAGCAATTTTGTACATCTCATCTTGGATGATTTGGAAAGCAAGGAACAAAGTTGTGATGGAAGGAGGAGAATGGAATATGCTTGATATTATCTATAATATCCAGGTATTATCTCACTTGTGGTTAGCAAATAGAAAGGCGAAGATTCCTGAGAACTGAACTAAGTGGATGCAAGCACCCTGGAGCCATGACATTTGAAGAGCAGATCCATGTTCTTTGCCGGCGTTAAGCTACAAGAGTTCATATGTTTTAATTTTCGGTGCATTTTGAGGTTTCGGTGATTGCTTGTACTTGTAATTCTTCTTGTTGTTTGCCTCCCCTTCCTCATGGGAGGCTCTCATGCATTAATATATTCACCACCAATTGCCTTTAAAAAAAAAAACCCAAATTTAGAACAACCGACATAATAAAGAACCTAGACACTAGAGGTTAAAACATAACCTGATGAATAGAGCAAGCAAAGACCTAGAAATAAAGTAGATCAAACACTAGCAAGAGAGCAATGAGGAGAAACCAACAGAGAGATTACCGGTCGACGCATCCACCTTCACAAAAGGTCACCAAAAGACCAGAAAAAAGCACATAGCACCATAGTGAATACATCTTCAATCTCGACTGAGGCATACCACGAGAGCTCCGAAGGAGTCAAATATCGTCTCACTATATTTGTGCTGACAGAAGGAGACCTGTCAAGTCAATAGAACCACCTAACATAGCAACAATCAAAGCAAACCATCTAGAAGTCCAAACAGCAAAACACAGGAAAAAACCCTACATCGAGTCCAAAGTAGACTAGCAGGAGCGGTCGAGGGCGGCCCAAAACCTGAACCACTCCAGGGCCGAATCCTCTTGGTGTCGGGCGAGACAGGATGTCCCCTGTCCCACCAGACTAAGGTTGACCGCTTCCGCCACCATCTCATAGATTTGTACCTTCTTCCAAGCTCGTCCAACACCCAAATCAGACGTCATCCCCTACCAAATACACCAGATTCGTGCCTCCAACCAGAAAACCTCGTTACAGAGAGCCAGTCACTCCACCAATGGGATTCTTCGAGGACAACACATTGAAAGACCATCCACCCAACATAGACGACTCCGCCGGAACTATTTGGTTAAGGACTAGATCTGGACCGCAAAAAAATTGACCCTCCTTATAGCCTAGCAGATCCACCGGTATGCGAGCACTCACGCAGAAGGAGGGGCGACCTCAATGCTTCAAACGAGGGCCACCAACCAGAGTAGAGGAGCACCAACCAAAAGTCCGCCACAAGCCCCATCCGAGGGGTGAAGACTTCGTCAGCTGTAAGAAGCTACTCTGACAAAATTTGGCCACCATGACGAGGAGGCGATCCGGCACACAGGAAAGCTTCATACACCAAGAAAAAGAACGACTGGCGCTAGACAATCAAGCCACGTTGTCGGTAGAGGGTTGAGCTAGACCACCGGCAGAAGACCGAACGAGTCTGCCAACGGTGAACCTAGTTGCACACCGGCCATGCGTTGGAGGCGGCGTTAGGGTAGAAATAGAAGAGATCATCTTTTCGTTGTTTAAAACTATTTGATCTTAAAAAAAAAAAAAACTACGATCACTATTTAACTTGTTAAATGACTAATAAGAGTTAATTTTGGAAACAAAAAGTTTAACAAATTCTCCTTAACCAATTTAAAAATCTGTAGATTATTGTTCTGATTTCTTTTTAAAAGAAATGTGTTCTACGTACCACTTTTTAATATAAAAATTATATATATAATAGGGTTAGTAACATAGTTAAATGGACACAAAACTGGAGAACCAATTATTGATTTGGCATTAACCAATGCTGAGCAGCCATGGCTATGAAACGCACACATCGACAAGCACCAAAAGTCAAGCTTTCCACATAGTCTGCGCACGTGCTTCTTTAATTCATCTCCTTCCACGGTTTCCACATAGTGTTAAAATCCGTACCCACTTGGTCCCTAACCTATATCGACAAGTCCGATATCGTGGCTTGTCTAATCTTGAACACCTGTTCAAGTTTTAAAATTGTTTCAATTTGACCATTTTTTTAAGGTTGCATCAAATTCAATTTCCCAAAGAACACACCGGGTAAGGCAAACGAAAGAACCAACCCACAACAAAAACCATCTCCTAAAATCAAGCCTTCTGATTTTGGTAGAAATTTGACACTCCTAACGAAAAACACTTCTCTTGTTGGTCCTAATTTTTTATCTTTTAAATGTTATTGTTGATCTGTTTTGTTACTTTCTAGCTAAATATTTTGGTTTTGATGATCTGATTATTAGGTCATCTTTTGCTTTGACTATGCACATAAGAGTACCATAAGAGTACCATAAAAAAAAAACCATCTACTAAAAACATGTGGTCAATTTATCATTAAAAACATAAGAGTACCAATTTGAACTGAATCACAAAGACAATGGTCCATTTGTGTAATTGTTAAAGAGATAATGACAAAAGCGTCTAGACCAATCAATAATATTTAGATGTCACAAATAATATCCAGCGGTTACGGGTCATTTAAGCATCTCATCATCAGAAACTTCCATTATTTTCCCTTTCTTTCTTTCTTTCTTTCTTTCTTTCACACTTCCTCTCTCATTTTCTCCTTTTTTCCTCTTACTTTTTCCCAAATTTCTCTCTTTCCACGAAATCAGCCAACACAACGACTAACAATAAACAAATCAACATTTTCTTCCCCTATATAAACCCTAACCCCAATTCAATTTATTTCCCAACCCATTCACTAAAGGTACTAATTTGTAGTCTCTCGTTTTTCACACCATGGCCGATGATCATCACTTCACCATCGGAGGACCTCAAAGCAAGAACATCACCAAGACCAAGAAGACCAATTACAAGAAGAAGACCAAAAATGGTGGCCTCAAAGTTGTATACATCTCTAACCCAATGAAGTTCACTACTTGTGCCTCCGAGTTCCGGGCTCTGGTTCAAGAACTCACCGGAAAAGACTCTGATGCCGCGGCCCAGTTCATGGACCCCGTTGAGGTCGAGGCCCCGATGTCATCGCCCTTAATCCACGGCCGGAGCACGGCCGTGAATTATTACGGTGAGGATCATGGATTTTTAGGGTTTTCGGATCTAATACATGATGAGATTCATGATCAAGAGGAGTCACCTACTTGTACTTCTAATTCGGGATCTGTCTTTGATGAGGGTACTCATAGTAATTTGATGGAAGGGATGAGCTTCTTGGACATGTTCACTTCTAGTTTGTTGAACGAGTCTTCCCAACTGGATTTTCTTAGACCTAATTAATTAGTATTAGAATTTAATTATTAAGTTCTTTTAATTAGTATTTGAGGAATTAATTAATTAATTAAGCTTTATTTGTCAAGCTTAATTACGTGTATTTTTATGTGTACATGTTGATATTTATATGATATATACTACTAGTAATTAGTATGAGGATGTACTGTGATTACTTTTTCCTTAATTATTTGTTGGCCTAGTATATCGTTGGTGAATTTCTTGAAAAGTTAGGCAGTTTATTGCCCTGTTTAGGTATAGCTAGTTTGCGGCAGCCGGCAGGCCTCATGAGCCTGTGTTTCTCCCTTGTTTGGGCAAATATCGTTAGCGTTAGTCATGTACTGTATTTGATATAGACTTTTGCATATAATACTTCTTCGTTTCTTATTAATTAAACTTTTTTTACTTTTAACATCATCTCTGATTTAAATTTTCATAAAAAATAAATTATTAAAAAATTATTTAAAAAATATATATATATAGAAGAATTTTTAAAGTTTTAAAATATATATTTTTTAAAATATTTTAATAAATTATTGTTTTATAAAAATTTAAATAAAAAATAATTTTAAAAATAAAAAAAAATACAATTAATAAGGGACAGAGGAAGAGGAAGTATTAGATATCAATAAAATAATTTGAGGGAATAATAGAGAGAGAGAGAAAGGTTCAGAAAATAGAAAGAAAAGGTGAAGTTAAAAAGTAAAATTTGAAAATAGGGAAAATTAAAGTGGTAAATAACATTGCATTGAACCGTCTTGAATTTCTCTTACTAATATTCTCAAAGGTTTAATTCACCAATTTGGTGTGTTTTGTAGGAAATAAGGAGGGGGGATGGAAATTTTATAGTGAAAGGGAAATTTTATTTTAAAACATTTGATAACTTTTGTTCTTTTTTGAACAGTGGTTATTTTTGTTCTTGGTAATGAATTTACAATCAGGGAGTGTATTTCCACACATAACATTAAATATTTACTTTTCTTTTTTTCCATTTCCCTTCCCACTTTTAATATCCAGTAAAAAGAACTAATTTTGGTGTCGTGGTAAAAACAGTTACTTCTTTCATCTTTTTTTAATAGTTACGTTTTGATATATAAAATTATGTAATATATATACATAAGATAAATTAATATGTCTAGTTTTTAGAAATATAATTTTTGATTTTTTTGAGAAATTTCTTCTTAATAAAACATTGAGGTAAATAAAAATTTAAAAATCAAACATAATTATTAAATAGGGATAAAAGGGTACTAAATAAATGCATAATATATGTTTCCTTCGGGAAAAAAAATACTTAAAATTCCGATAATGCTTGTTAAAATGATTTGGTTTTCTCATACTCCCTTGATACCAATTTTTATGAAAGTGCACTAAGTTTTCAACATTTCGTCTATAATTTAATTTCTAACTTATTGAATTATAGTTTCAATATTTTTTTCTACATTAGTAGTTTACGAAAATATTTCTTGTAATTCTAGGGGTACAGTCCCTTTTTCAAAAACAAAAAAAAACAAAAACAAAATTCTTGTGAAGTTTTTATTTTCGCTAAAAAATACTCCCTCCGTCCCAACAAATGTATCACATTTATTTTTCAGTATTTAATATATGATTTATTTCTTTTAATATTCTAGCATAAAAAATTAAATATTTTATATAGATATGATAATTTGATGTATCTAATTTTTAAATATATATTTTTTTTAAATTTAACAAATTCTTGCTAATGAAAATTTGAGTCAAACACAAATTCAAAAGTCAAACATGATACATTTACTAGGACGGAGGGAGTACTATCTCCGTTTTTAGTGGTGGAGCCAGAAATTTAGGTTTTGAGGGCCAGTTACACACATCAAATAACATTAAATATAACAAAAAGAAATGATTGTCAAAAGTTCTTTATTTGACTACAAAATAAGTATGGTATAAAAATGATATCTATGTTTATCCATAAAGTCTGAGCCATACAAACCATTCTTTAATTTACACCAATAAAAGAATGAAAACTAAAGGTTTAAGCAAATTCTCTTTCAATATAAAGGATTAAACTAGCATAAAAAAATCATTTCACAATATATTAAGCAATCTATATATTATCAATTTTTATTGTAGAAAATAAATAGATAACGAAATAAATCTCAAGTTATTAAGAAACAAAAACAATATATAAAAATAAACAAGATATACCTCAGACTGTGTTGTTTGGAAAAAAAATGGAGTGAAATTGAGAAAATTTTAAAAATTAGGACTGAATCAACCAATTAAGCCCATAAAATTCAATATATTTATTTAATGAACTTTATATAATTAAAATAAATTTAAAAAATAAATTATTATCTAAATTAAAATACTAACAATACCCTATACTAGATTTTTTTTTTTTTTAAATTTAGGGGGTGTGGCCCACCCCAACATATAGCTAGCTCCGTCCGTTTTTTAATGATTGTAGGTTTTGTTTTACTATTTTTACAGCATTTAATTTACGGTTGTATTTCTTTAATATTTAGACATATAAAATTTAATAATTCATGTACATATCATAATTTAAAGTATGAATATTTTAAATATATTTTTTCATGATTTTTTTTACTATTTATCTTAGTGATTATTTAAATCAAATATTGATACTTGAAATATAAAAATCAAACCCTACAATCTTAAAAAAATGGATGAATGAGGATATATAAATGGAAACTAAATGGATATAAAAATTGAAGTTAAAAAAAGAAAGATGGAAGGAGTACGTACATAAAAGAAACTAGACAATGAAGTGTGTTCTTACTTCTCTATCAAAAAATGCAATGGCCCTATTTGGTAATAATTTTTTAAAAGTAGTTTTTGCATTTTGAAAAGTTATCTACGAATAAAGTTTAGTGTTTAACTGTAACTGTTTGATCTTGATTATTAAAAAAGGTTTGGGCTAGAGTGTGTCGACCCATTAAATGCGCCGGTTTGTGCCATTGTACTTTTATTTGCAAAGGTGTCATTCTTCTCCTTCTTCTCGCAGCTCATTTTTTATCACATTTTTTGTCTGTTTCTTTTTCTTCCTTCTTCGTTCAGTAACGATCCTCATTCTTTGATGTGAATTTGTTTTTAGATTTCGTTCTTCGTTCATTTTTCTCTAGTTTTCGATCGTCGTTGAGCAGCGATCCTCTCTCTATGGCGTCGCTATTGGATTTCGATTTGAATGTTGAACCTGATTTTCCTGGTTCGTTTTTCTCTGGTTTTTATCTTTCTTTCTGGTTGTCATTGTTTCTTATTTTTGAATTTCGGTTCATGCAGTTGATGGTGAACTTGGACATTCTGATTGTCATCTGAGCTTCGTCATCCCTCAATCTGATCGTGATTCTTCCGGTTTTGACGAGGAACCTTTGTTGGATCCTTATATTGTGCAGTCTTTGGTTCAAGTTCATTCTCTTGCTGCCGATCTTCAGTCAACCTCAAGTTACGGATCTGTAGGTTCGTTTTTGTTTATGAGTTTCAGATTGTGTTATCCCATGAATACATCATTATCAATGTGAAGCGCATCATACTGATTAACCAGCACATCATGCTATGCTAGAAGCACATTATTATGTAGTTTTTTATTCTGTTATCTTGCTGCCATTATGCAATAGAAAACTTAATTTGGACACTCCAGGCACATCATATGGTCTGTTCTGCGCATCATCCTGTTGTCAGAGCACATTATTTGTTTTTTTAATCTGTGCATTTTCCCGTCACCATGAAGTATAGTTTATACATCTTATTGTTTGTTTAGGACATCATAGTTTCCTGAGGGTACATCAACCTGTTTTGTTTTTATTCTTTGAGTTTTCTGTCATTATGAAAGATAATTTAATTCAGAGACTTGAGGCACATTATATGTTTCTTCTCGCGCATCATAAGTCTATGTAAGCACATCACATTGTCCTCAAGACGCATCGTATTAATGTTGTGCCCTGTGCAAGTTTCTGCCTTCATGAAATATAATATGTGTACCATATTGTTTGTATAGAGCATCATGTTTTGTTGTCAATATGTTTTTTAAATTTTTGGGATCTTTTTGCCATCATGAAATAGACAACATAGTTTACATACCTGTAGGTTATCATACTGTTTGTTTAGAGCATCCTATCGTTCTTACGAGCACATCAGTTTGTCTTGTGGGAGTATCATGTGTGTATCTTTCTTTGTAGGAACTAGTGGTGTATGTGTTCCATCTTCAACTAGCAATGGATATGATACCGATGACATATGTGGGAAGGAGTTCAAAATTGATGATGATGCCTTTAAGTTCTATGAGGATTTTGGGAAATCTCTTGGTTTTTTGTGTTATAAAGTATAGGAGTAGGTCTTCATCATCTGGACCGATTAGTATTAGATATTTTATCTGCAATCGGAAAGGTCAGCCTAAAGGGATTCCTGGTGATATGGATAAATATAGAGCAAGATTTAGATGTGGGTGTAATGCTTCGGTTCGCTTTGCTCTTAAGAATGGTGTGTGGAAGTCTTCTAGGAATATCGATGAGCATAAGAAGGACATGCTTTTGGGTTTGTTAAGTGCTGGCATTAAATTAGTTGATGCTTGGAGGATCATAGTAAAAGAGGCTTGTGATATCGAAAGTGTCAGTTTCTTGAAGAAAGACATGTGGAACTTGCTTGCTAAGGAAAATGCCCAAACTAAAAGGTGTACTGATGCACAACTACTGTTAGACTACTTTGTGTCCCGTTCTGATGAAGAAGGTAGCTTCTTCTTCAAGTATGAGATTGTTGATGGTCATCTTAGCAGTTTTTTCTGGAGAGATTCTGAGATGCTTGTTGATTATGACATCTTTGGGGATGTTGTCATATTTGACACAACTTATCGTACGAATATGTACGGTATGGTTTGTGCACCTTTTGTTAGGGTTAATAATCATGGATTCAATGTTATTTTTTGTTGTGGGTTTCTTGTGAATGAGAAGACTGAAACTTTTGGTTGGTTATTTGACCGATTTCTTGAAAGTGTTGCTGGGAAGCAACCTTCTACAGTTAAGACTGATCAGGATGCAACCATTCCATTAGCTATTGAGAGGCACTTTCCAGCGTCCAAGCATCATCTTTGTTTGTGGCACATATCACAAAATGCGAGGAAACATCTCAGTTTTCTATTGAACATGAATGAGGAGTTTGAGAAAACTTTCTTTTTCTGTTTATATCGTTGTTTATCCGAGGAGGAGTTGCTTCAGAAGTGATTTGTGATGGTTGATGCTTATGATCTAGGTGGTAATGAGTGGTTGGCTGCCACTCTTGAGTTAAGAGCTAAGTGGTGTCTGGCTATGGGTGGTGACAATTTCTCTGCATATATTTTTATTTTTGTGCACCATTCTGTATCATTAGCACATCATATGGTATTTCCAGAGCATCCTGTATGTTAAGTGGGCACATCATAAAATTTTATACATGCACATCATATTTTACCTTGAACTCATCATATATTACTTGTGGTACATGAACTGGTCCACCAAGCGCATTAATTTGTTCCTTCTGCATTCAATTATTGTGTCCATATAATATCTGCATCCTTATTATTTTTAGTTGGATGCATTGTTTGGTAAATAAGGCATATCATACTATCTTTACAGCATATGACACAGAATTCAGAGGGCATCAGATGAATGTTGTTTACTATTTCTTTTTGCTATTTGGAAAACATCATAAGCTACTTTAGGAGCATCCTATAGTGGTTGGGGCACATCATATAACATTATAGACGCATCATACGACATCCTGTGTATTGTCTTTTTTTTTTTGTGTTTAACCAGATTCATTCATTCTTTATTTTAGTCATTTTATCTACCCAAAGGAGTGAGAGTACTAACCACATGCTAGGTGGTATTTGTGATAGTACATCTTCTTTGGTTGATATGGTTCGGTCATTGTCTAAGAGGATTAATGAGTGGAGAGATAAGTCCAACCAAGAGGA
>JBBYHH010063997.1:0-15698 GCA_038382905.1 Daphne laureola
ATGATCCACCATCCTGTCTATTTTACCATTCTACATATCTCATGATTCATCCATGATTCTGCCTCTCTCACTACTATGTATACTGCATTCATGCTTATTTTCTGCATAAGTAGTTTAGTATCATACTTAGACGCTTGATTCTCTTGGGTTCGATCCCTCATTTTTGAGCCATTGTACTACGATAAGACATTGTTAGGGCTAAATGAGGTGTTTATAAATGTATTTTCCTAATCTAGTGTTTGCATGTGCTTCACTCTAATTTAACACACCCGTAGCAAAACCCCGACTATCAGTCATCTAAATGAGTGCATCATGCTATTATGGGAGCGCATCATAGTGCATCGGGAATGCATCATTGTGGTGTTGGAGCACATCATTTTGGGCAGTTGAACAAATATGTCAGCGCCGACAGTTGTTTTCACCGGAAGAAGTGGGCAGGTGGAATTTTTTGTTGATTTTGTTGATTTTGAGATAAAAGAAAGAGGATCGGTTGGATTTTTGTCTGATTTTGTTGCTCCACGCGGAAGGAATGAAGGATTTGTGGAGATTTGATGATCCCGTATTTGGCGGTGAGAAACACGGTGACCAGTTCGGTGCCGTGTTTCTCCTTCCTTCTTCTATCTATAGGCATTTATAGTGTGCCTATGGCACTATGTATCCACACTCTAATTAAAAATTAATTAAGAACCGGTACACTTTAGTGTTGAAATTTCTCAAAGGAAAATATTAATTAAACATATTATTGTTGTTTTTATAAGAGAAGAATACGTCTTATTTCTAGTTTTCTACATCTTCTCTTCTTAAAATTTGTAAATACAAATTTGTTGCAATTAATTCCATTGATCGATCGTCTCTTAATTAATTTATTGAACTAGTCAAGTGTGGCACGATACAACCTAGGGTTTTGTTCCCCCGCCGCCGTCGCCCAATTTTCTCCACTGATGGAGAGCTTCTTCTATGATATTCCGGTGAGTCTGGAAATTGGACGTTCCAAAAATGCTGGTACTGGGGTTTTTGGGAGTGGGGGACCCGATTCTCCGCTGTTGTTTACCTTCGCCAGGCTTGGATCTCCCTCCGCCTCTGATGGTTGTCAAAAATACGTCTGGTGGCGCTGCTTCCTTCGCTTGGTGCTAGGGCCGGATTCCACGAGCTTCCGATGATTTTCTGGACAGATATGGGTGGTTGGGTTGCTGGAAGGTCATAGATGTGCTTCAGGTCCAATCTGGGCTATAGCGGCTCCGCTTCACCGGTAAAGTCTGGCTCACGTGGTCAAGTTGATATGTAGTTGAAGGGGTGGCCTCACCTGCGTTCACCTTTGTTGCTGGGATGGTTTTCTTTTTTGCAATTGGGATTTGGTGGTTGGTTTTTTTTGGTGTATTTGGGTGAGATTAATTTGGCTGGTGTCGTGGTTTGGATTATTGAGACATGTATTCGATGTGGTTTGTGGTTGGGTAGGGTCATGTCTTGTCTTGGTAGCTGGCGAGAAGGAATGGGTAAATCTGGATTTGTACATGGCAGGCTTGAGCGGTGGCTCTCCCTGCCTGGGACAATGAGACTCGAGCTTTCGGGTAGCATTGGTCTGGGGTCTTCCTATGCTACATATTTTAGTAAATTGACTCTGGTACATCAACAAAATAGTTGGCTCATGATGGTTTTCTTGGATACTTGCTTTATGGCTTCATCTGTTCTTCCAGGTATTATCGCAGGGTTCAGGCCTCTTGAAGTTGCCTTGATGCAGCTTGTTTGGTGAAGGTGGTCGGTTGTCGAGTATTACGCGAGAGATGGTGTGGGGAGATGCATGTTTTAAGCCATGAGGCAGTTTGAAGAACGTATGCTAGCCCAACTTCGGCTCTAGATTCTCATCATCTTTCAACTTCATTTTGTTTTGTTGATGTATCTCTTTTAGAGTTTTAGTTTTTGGTTACCATCTAATTTTCAATTATTTGGCCTATAGGTTTTGTTATGCTCACTGTTGTTAAGAGTTTAATTCTAGTTTGTTCAGGGTCTCGTCCCTGCTTGTGCTACTGATGTGGTTCCAACTAAGGACCACATTACATATATTCAAGAAGTGAACGACCTGGACGGAATTTACACTAAAAGTGAAGAAGCGGGTCAATCTCTTCCCAAAAAAAGACTCAAGAAGAATTTCGGACCCAAGGCCTAAAACCTAGACTGCACGATAGAAGCTCAAACCTAACTGGTCTAGATCCAGACATAGACCAAAACCCAATGGCCTTGATCCAAGAAGCCTAATAGGTCCACGACCTCACATGTCGGCCTAGTCTAAGGCCAAATACCATCCAATCAGACCACCAGAGCAAGAGAACATCCTTGACCCAACTCAAAGATATAGTGTTGACCCGACCCATCAAGCTTAAACATTTTATGAAGTCTTCAAGATCCTTGTGAAGACAACATCTAACAAACGTTGGGTCAACTGCATCAAGGACCAATTACAAGGTATGGACAATTTTAAAAATAAAAAGAGTAAAATGACTTAGGTGTACTTAAACTAAACACCTCCTTCTTTCAAAGTGGTGCATCATCCACTACACTAAGTGATATTCTTGTGATGATGAGCTTCAATGGGTATCATAATGAGGGACATTAAGGGAGACGTCAGATTGAAGATGTTTCAGTAGAAAACTCATAACCCACGCTACAGATATCGGAATTGTGTGATTCATTTTGCATTGGAAAGCTAATATCTGGATCTACATTTAATATGAAGAGGTCATAACCCAGTTCAGACGTTAACATGTCCAAAATAAGCTTCCAAGAATCAATAGCCTTTAATATTAAGTTTTATTAGGAGTTATTTGGAGTAATTCTACTATTAATTCTAGGAGTTATTTCTAGTGTTAATTGTAGGAGTTAATTGTAATAATTCTTTAGATTTTTCTTGTAACCTAAGGCTGGCTCCTACTAGTATAAATAGGAGTCCTACCTCACTTGTTTTTCATCAAGAAATACATCAAGAATTATTCTCTCTATTTTTATATTTCTAGCTTCCTATCTTTCTTTCTAGCTTAAATTTTTTAGTGAGGTTAGCTCCTAATTTAGTCTTCTTCTTACCATCTTGAACTCCATACTTGAGGCTCAAGAGTGCTTCAAATTTATCATCTCCATCTTGCTCAAATCCACCAAAGAATATAGAAGTTGGATCCATCACCACCGAACGCCATACTTGTGATTGTCAAGTCCTTTTGGAGCTTTGAGGTTTCAAGTGCTCAATTTCAACCATCATCATCATCATCCATTTTCGTCAAGCACAAGGAGAAAAATACCAACCTTTGGTTTCGGGTTCACCATCCACAATCGGAACCATATCATGTTCAATGCTCAGCCTCAACACTAGGTCCACAACTCCCCAGAATCCAACCGCCGAGGAGCTGGAGACCAGTCTGAGAGCATTGAGGACGGAAAATCTGACAGGAGCAGCTAGAAAGGGGACAACGGCTGAGACAAAGAAATATTAGAAATGCGAGTGTAATTTACTTCCTTTTTATGGAGACAAAGGAAGTATCTTTTTTTTTTAATGCAACTACTTATTTTATTAAAATATAATTATTTACAAAAAAATTAGTTTCACCAAATTTTATTCGACACAAGATGAATGGTATAAAGAGAACTTTTCCAACATAACCCTTGAGGTATTAATAATCTCCAATCACAAATCTGGAATAAACCAAATTTCAATCCAGAAAAATTAGAGAGACAAGGGAGATGAAAGGAAACCCCTCAAACGACCGAAGTATCCATGTCTCGAGGCTCATACTTGGTTCACTAGGTTCGGCGGCCACAAAGGAAGTATCTATTATCAAAGTTTCTTTCCTTTAGAAGCTTGTATCTTGAAATTAGAAGAAACATATGCATGAGCAAGAAACAATTGCCATAACCTTAAGGTTTAAAACAGTAGGACATATACACAAATGATTTGTCCAACATGGGTGAATATATTCAAAAGTAAGATGTTTTCATCAAATCTAGTTTAATGGATTTTTTTCCCAAGTCATCTAAAATGACGGAATATATGAACTAAAAGTTAAGAAGTTACCATCCATATCTTCATCGTCCGAAAATGGTGACGTATCAGCAACTGAAACATCAGAATCTTCATTATTCAAATTCAGATCTTCATTGTCTGGATTCAAATGTTCATTAGAATCTTCGTGTATGGTGGCAAAAGTGATGATATATCATACTCTGAGACATCAGAATCCTCATCATCCGAATTCATAAGTGTTCGTCTAATCGACACAGGTTTAAAATTACTGAACTTGCAAATTTCTCCTCTACATATTTCAAGATCAACACCTTGTTGCAGACAGCTTATATAATAAGATGAGATGGGAGTATTGCTGGGTGTTGTATAGCCTTTACTTGCAACCAAAAAATCATAATCTTTTGCCTTGATTTCTGCATAAACATACAAAACTTATGTGTCAAGTTTTTGGTCGCAAATTAGCCAAATAAAAAGGTAGGAATATGATAACTTGGTTTACTGATGAACTGGACTCGAATCAACACTAACCGTAGGCAACGAATAGAAGGATGAAAAGGCAACAAATCTTCAGAAAATCAACAAGAACACACGATAGAAACCTAGCCATGTTTGCACTAGATTCCACAATAATCACTCTTGTTCTCCAGTTATGAGGACTTATATAAGCTATTTGCACATCGAAATTTTAACCTTTTTTTGTCTTCTTTAGAGAATTTAACTGATCGTCCAAAGCCTTTCAACAATGATTTTTTTGGATAATTATACAGCAATGCTTTCAATATTTTGGCTATTTAGATTATAATTCACAAAAAATGAGATAAATTTTGTTGGCTAACAACCTTAGATTTATAAAACGATTTAGAATGAGAAAATTTTGGTTTAACTGGGTTATTATGCACCCAATTAAATATCCAATTACTTTTTTATTTGGCTTTCGGCATAGCTGTTGATCAAATCTTACATATTTAGATTATAAAACAAACATTTACAAACATTTTGATCAATCTCTTTGCTATATATAATAAATAAAATGATACATATCCAATACTTTTGAGTTGCCTTTCAGGTAGCATAGCTTTATCAAAATCATCATACAATAATACTTTGTCGATATCTTGGCTATCTTGACGATAAAACAATTTTGAATAAGTTAAATTTGGTTGGCTTATGAGCAAGAAATTCTTACTAAGCCGGCCGCTTTTATCTCATTAAAAAATTATTCTAAATAAACAAAAACTTGCAGGATAGGATGCATGGTTCTTTGTTTACTAAGCGGCTGGCCAAATTTATCTCATTCAAAATTGTATTTCCTTTCGTTACCGTAAATGTTTTGTAAATGAATATCATGTGCCTAATTAATAGTGTTGAGCCACTTAATTCAAAGAGTATTTTTTCAAAAAAATGGGTCTACTTTTTTATTTACAACTAGATATATAGTACCCCTCTCCTATGAGACGGGAAAAAAGAACATTACAAACCACATGAATTTTTTTTTTATTTAAAGAAATGATATTTAACAACCAAACTAAATAATGCACTATTAACTTCAATGATTAAAGTGGTGCCCATCGTCATAAAATATTATCGCTAGTGTTGCATGAAGAAATTACTCTTTGGCAATCATAAAACTGTTGTCACTTTTAGTTTTTTCACATAATTCGTTAAAATTTTCAAATAAGAAAAACATTTGTAACAAATTAGGATGAGTTCGTCTAATTAGTGAATACTTTTATCTAATGTGATTTTTAGTAATTGTGTAAAGTATAATTGGTCATAAATAATGATGCAATTTGATGAAATTTCTGAGAAAATAAAACTTAATTAGGTAAAAGAATTTAGGCTAAGACTTTTCACATTTAGCGTATTAGCTCTAATGTAATTTAGGCTAAAACTATCTATGTTAAAAAGAAAAGATGATAAAACTATATAAGCTGGAACAAATAAAAATTTGAAGCAAAATCGAAGAGTTTTTTATTTTTTATTTCTTTTTAAGAAAAGGGGACGGTACCGTGAGATTCATTTAATCAAAAATTGCCCAGCTTATATCATAAACTCAGTCGCTTTACAAGTAATAGCAAAATTTGAGTTAAAATGAAAATGTGCACAACACAATCAGGGTATAACATATGAATATGTAAACCTGCAAAAACCTACCACCTATACCCACCAAACTCATCTGTACAGAAAAAATCAAGCAGAGTACTCACAGAGAAGTAATCACATAGAAGAGTTAGATTTTCGAACAAACAGCTAACAAAATGTATAAAAAATAATAATGCGGCATCAATTATAGTAAGATGACACAAACAGATTAATTTACCAATATTTATTTATAGTAACAACTTCTATAAATGTATATATAATACCACCCTACACCAAAAAATTAAAATAGGGTAATATCATATAAATGAAAAACTATAGGGATCAATGTGTAAAAAGAAAAAAAGTTGAAGTTAAAACATGTTTATCCCATTTAATAAATCAAAAAAAAAAAAATGAAGTGGCCTAAAACTATTGGTTGGGCACTATTTATCTCACATAAAAAAAGATGATAAAACTTTATAATCTGAAAAATTTAGGGATTTATGAGTAAAACAATTGAAGAAAAATTGAAGAGTTGGACTTTTGAACAAACTGTTAAATTTTTTTTTTTTTTTAAACAACAAAACGACATCAATTATAGTAAGATGACACAACCAAGCTACCCCTCTCTTTTACTCGATACGTACGTCCCTAACAAGTAACAACTTTGTGTTTGTTTAATAATAGCTAGTTTGGATTTTCAATTAATTCGATTCTAATTGCTATTTTGGATTAAAAGATTTCCCTGCGATGTCGCTAGGGTTCGTGGACAGTAAGCCGCCGCCGTCAATGCCTTCCGTCTCGGTTTGAGGTCGCGATGAAGGTTGTCTCGCCTGGTGTTTGCTTCAATCGGAGGATTATGGCGTGTGTGAGTTTGAATTGCCAAGGTTTGGGGGCTTCTATGAAGATTTCGGCGGTAAGAAAGATGGTGGACACTCTCAAGTCAGACCTTCTCTTTCTTATGGAGACTCGACGGACAGAAGGGGAGATGGAGAAGGTGCGCCGTCGCCTGGGTTTCACTGGACTGCTGGCTGCATCGGCCTCAGCCCAGGGCCGTTACGGTGGTGTCGCCTTGCTATGGCACTCGTCATGGGAGGTAACATTATTGTCAATGGGAGATGATTATTTGGATGTCAGGATTAAGGCTGTGGGGGTGGAATGGCGTTTTACAGGTTTTTATGGCCACCCAGACACTGGCCGACGCCATGAGTCTTGGCGGCTTCTTCGTACACTAGTTATTGCCTCGGCCCTCCCCTGGCTTGTAGCGGGTGATTTCAATGAAATTCTTTGGCGTCATGAAAAGGTTGGTAGCCCTCCGCGTAGGAACCCGCAGATGGTGGGTTTTCGGGATGCATTACAGGATGTTGGTTTGGAAGACTTGGGATTCTCTAGACCAAAATTCACTTCATCAAGGAGGGTAACTGGCGGTGATGTTGTGCAAGAAAGACTTGATTGAGCAGTGGCAAGCAATGCGTGGCAACAATCTTTTCCGGCTTGTTGGGTACGCAATTTTTTCTTTGTAATGTTTGATCATCTGGGTGTTGAGATACGTATCCAGGGGAGATTTCAACATATTTCACGTATTTGGCGATTTGAAAAAATGTGGACTACTGGGCAAAAATGTGAGCAGCTTGTTCAAGCTGCTTGGTCGGGTGACTTTCGGTCTTTTTCTGAATGCCAGAAGCGTTGCAGGCAATAGCTATGACATTGGCATCGTACGAAATTTCGTGGCACGAAAAACCACATAAGGTACCTTGAATCTCGTGTGGAGGAATTAGTTGGTTTAGTAACAAGGGCTGATTTGGAGGAAAGAAAGAAATTGGAGGATGAGCTACATTTTCTACATGTTCGCGAAGAAGAATATTGGAGCCAGAGAGCGCGTGAACTGTGGCTGCAATCAGGAGATTGTAACACGTCTTTTTTTTCATCGTGCTGCTATCGGCCGAAAGAAATGGAATCAGATTTGCCAATTGACAACGCCGGACCAGGTGGTGATTCGGGAATTGCCAGAGTTGAAGGCGGAGGCGGCCCGATTTTATCAACATTTGTTTACCTCGAATGATCAATCTGGGATTGATACGGTCCTTGCAGGTATTCAGAGACGTGTCACTCAGTCCATGTGTCAACAACTACTTGCGCCATATACTCCGGAGGAAGTAAGAATTGCTTTGTTCCAAATGCACCCAAATAAGTCGCCTGGTCCGGACGGCTTTCTCCCATTTTTCTACCAAAAAATTTGGAGCACTATGGGTCCATCGGTAACATGTTATGTTCTAAATATCCTTTCCTCAGGTGTTGTCCCGGCTGAGATTAATCATACTTATCTTGCGCTTATTCTGAAATGTGCTAATTCAGTTACTCTAGCAGAGTTCAGACCCATTAGCCTGTGTAATGTTATGTATAAGATTGTTTCAAAGGTTTTGGCCAACAGGTTGAAGCCTTTTATGGGAGATGTAATCTCTGAGCAACATAGTCCATTTCTATCTGGACGTTTGCTAACGGACAATGCGCTTATTGCCCTTGAAACTTGTCACCATATAAATTCATTGCGGGGTAGGAGGGAGGGTGCTCTGGCAATTAAGCTAGACATGACCAAAGCTTATGACAGAGTGGAGTGGGCATTTTTGTGAGCAGTTCTGAGTCGACTTGGCTTCCCACCCCCGTGGATACATTTGGTTATGTCTTGCGTTGAATCGGCAAGTTTCTCTGCTTTGGTTGACCGGTCTCCGTCTGCACCATTTCGACCCACGCGTGGTCTCCGTCAAGGTGATCCTTTATCGCCATTTTTATTTCTATTATGTACAGAAGGTCTTTTTAGCTTATTTCGGCAAGCAGAGGGGGGTGGGGCCGTCCAAGATGTCCAAATTTTCCATTATAGCCCTCGGATTTCCCATCTATTATTTGCTGATGATACTCTACTATTTTTGCACGATGCACCGAATGCTTTGAGAGCTTTGCTACAGGTCCTGCGTACTTATGAGGAGGCATCCGGGCAATAAGTCAACTTGAGAAAATCTTCAATATTTTTCAGTCCGGGTATTACTCCAGGTCGTAGGGTGACTCTTTCTCGGCTACTGGGCACTGCGAAGAGTATCACGACAGACAGGTACCTGGGTTTCCCATGGCTTCTGGGGTGAGAGAAAGTATGTCAGTATGATTACTTTCTTGAACAGGTTAAAGAAAAGCTCGTCAACTGGAAGGCTGCCACACTTTCCCAGGCAGGTCAGGGTCTAATGATCAAATCAGTTATACAGGCTATGTCGACCCATGTGATGAGTTGTGTTCTTTTGCCGGATAAAGTTTTGGATGCGTTGCGGTCTCTGTCCACACGATTCTTCTGGTCGCCAGATGTAAACGAGCGTAAGTTATGCTGGTGTGTTTGGGATAGATTATGCAAATGCAAAGGAGTAGGGGGATATGGCTTTCGTGATTTTGAAGTATTTAACAAGGCTATGTTGGCCAAGAAAGGATGACGCTTCATGTGTTCACCAAATTCCCTTGTAGCTCGAGTTTTTGCTAGTAAGTATTTCCGGAACGAGAGTTTCCTTCATGTCATCTCTCCCCCTGGTGCAGGTTCGATCATTTGGAAGACTTTATTAGTAGGTCGTGATGTTTTGAAACTTGGAGGCCATTGGCGGATTGGCTCGGGGACAACAGTCTCGGTTTGGGAGGACCGATGGCTCCCAAATGATATGCTTACAACAAAATCCATGACCTATCCAAATATGAGAGTCTCAGACTTGATTGACTCACAAATAAACATGTGGAAAGTTGGTGAGATTGATGCTTTATTTCACCCTGTTGATGCAACTTTGATAAAGCAATTACCGTTGAGTTCAGTTGCTAGGGAGGATGTGCTTACATGGGGAATGAAGGATTCTGGCCAATTTACAGTGCGCTCTGCCTATCACGTGGCATATGCTGATAAATTTAAAGTCAATTCAGTGGAGCAGGACACCTTTTGGAAATGGTTCTGGAAGCTTAAATTGCCACCTTGTGTGCATACTTTTCTTTGGCGGGCCTCCGCTGACATTTTGGCAACAAAGGATGGATTGTTAGTTCGGGGCATGTATGGGGATCTGACTTGTGAGACTTGTTTGGATGGGGCTGAAAATGTGTCGCACATGTTGTGGGAGTGCCCTCTATCAGTGAAAGTGTGGAAAATGCTCAGTATCGATGTTTCAGCAGCAATGACTGATTGGACACAACGGTTCTACAATAAGGTACATGACGACCCTTCTTCTTGCTTATTGATTGTTGTGACTGCATGGTTCCTCTGGTCGAATAGGAATGTGGTCCGCCATGAGCATAAATGCTCAAAACCTTCGGCTTTGGCTGCAAAGGAAAGGACTTGGATTTCGGCATGGCAAGTGGCTCAGGGACGCATCATCCCTACTTCTATCCCCCGGCTTGCTCGACCTACCAGATGGTTGCGACCGCTGCCTGGCAAGTTCAAGGTTAATGTCGATGCGGCCCTTGATATACGTAGGGGTCAGGCGGTAATTGGTGTGGCTATCCGTAATACACAAGGGGAGGTTGTTAAGGCTTTCTTCTCTGGCTTTATGTTTCGGGGATCCGAAGTCCTCTACCTTGAGTCCCTAGCGTTATTGTGGGGAGTACGGGAGGCTCTAGAGGAAATTTTCTTCAAAATGGACTCACAACTTTTGGTCACGAAGCTGGTAAGTTCAAGAGTCCCTTCTCGCTACTACTTTGGTGTGACTATTGATGATATACACTCTTCGCTATCTACTTTTACTTTTCATTCCATTTGCTTTATCCCGCGCACCGTTAATGGTGTTGCACATTGTATTGCTCATCACGGGTTAGATCGCTTTGGTAGACAGGACTAGGACCTCTCCCCTCCATCTTGGTTATTGTTGGCATTAGCCACTTGAAATGAATGAATTCATTCCCTCTCAAAAAAAAAAAAAAAAAAAAGAATGCTTCACTCTCTGTTTTGAAAAACTTTACAAATTTTGGCCCAACACTTCACTGGGTTAAAAATCTCCATTTAAAACACCGAGAACAAAATTCTACCATTAAATTGATCAGATTCTTCAATATTCACATAGGTCCTAAGCATCAATCAACTAATTATAACATAGAGATCATGCATCATCAAAGACAATGTAAACATGGCATGGATCGATGTTTTAAGAATCAAAAGCACATCAAAAGGCATACTCACCGAACCACCACATGATATACACATGAATCCCCCTAAACCCAAATCATAGCATGTTCAAATGTGTTGGAAGGGAAATAATGAGGGTGAATTGGAAGTGCGTACCTTGGGGACCAATTACGCCACCTTCATGCTTTTGAGGTGCGGGTTGCATCAAATCATCCCCGGAGTTCCTGCAAGGTGAAGACCTTGTCCTTTTCTATCATTAACAACATACCTAAAAAGGTTTTCAATCAATACATCATCTAGAGTGTGGATAGAAAAATTTACAGCATTCGACACTCTTAAAGATGTCATTTGTGACTTGCACTTGATCAAGATAATGCAAAGATATAAGTCATGCAAGTCACACAAGGATGTAATGCACAAACTAAGGATATATCAAGAATGAAAGAGAGGCCTGATGTGGAAATGAGCATGGCAAGTGCTGAGCTTAAATTTCATGGAGCATATATATCATGTGTCAATGCACAATTACACTTTAACAATCATCACTACAATATACAAGTGTAATGCAAAAGATGCTAAGATACATGACATTTAGCTCAATTTTGCATCCTATCACATCAAACATTTTTATTCTTCTCTTTTGTCATTTAAAACTCATTGATCATGGAAAGAATTAGTTACAACATGCTTAGTCCACAAAACAACATCACACATTCAGAAAATCATGCTTAAGTGAAGGACAAGATAGTCAAGCCAAATTGAAATATCTGACTTCATCACTTAAGAGCAAGTGTGATTTTTTACCTTATGATCTTCAATTAAAGGTGTAGAGATTTATGTATACCTTTTCCTCTAATGTGAGATGGTGTTTGGGTGCTTGTGCTTTACCAATTGAGTGTGAAAATGGTTGGGTAAATGTTGGAACTTGATCCTTAAGGAAGCATTGAAGAAGTAAATTGTTGAAGGTAACAACAAAGAGCAGAGGTGTCTTCTGGGTGAGGCCGCTTCATAAGGTGGTGCCATACTAGAGCCTCAACATGGTGCCTTCAACAATTGGTGGATGGCCCAGACTTTTGCCTCCATTAGCTATGGCACCAGTAAAGTGGCGCCTCAAAGTGGCACCACCCTCTATTCTGCACCATTTATGACGCCTCATGTCGCCACACACTACCTCAACATGGTGGCTCACCTTGGGGCGAATTTCCCCAATATGCTCTTGTGGCACCACTTTTATACATGGTGCCACAAAGTGGTGCCTCACATCTTCGTTTTTCCTCTCTTTGTTGTCCTTCTTCATTTTTTGCATCAATTTCTTCAATGTTCTTCAAAAATGGTTGCTCCACACCATTTTTGCACTCCAATTTACATCCTTGTTCCTGAAAATACTCAACCAAATGGTGTTAGACTTTATTGGACCAAAATTGAAAATAAACTAACAAATTAAACAAAACAACTTAAACTGTTCAGGTGCCTCCTACAAGCGCCACATTTATCATCTTTTGCTAGGAATTGAGGGGTGATGTCAAGTAGGGTTTGTAGAGGAAGGCATCATGCCCTGAGTATCCTTGAATGAGGTGGTTGGTCTCTTGAGCTTCCACTTAGTGTTCTTCGCCTTCCATACATAGATGAAGTTGACACCCTCAAGCTTTTCCTTCAACTTAGTCAATGTAATTCCCCCAGCGGATTTCCCCTTCTTCTGTGCCTTGAAAGTGGTACTAGGGCCATCCTTGGTGCTTCTAGAAGCCAAATTAGTCTTAAAAGGTTGTGTATCCTAATTATGCGCTCCTTCAATTTCTCTTCTTGAGCCTCTTTGATGGAGAAAACTTGCTCCACCATATTGGTGAGGGGCTAGAAAAGCCCTGACCTCCTCACTAACTCCATCACTAAGATGCGCATTGAGTGTTTCCTCTATAATAGAACTCTTCTCAAGTGGTTCCCCTTCATTCTCCCTCTCACCATCTAACAACTCCATTTCCTTCAACTTCTTTCCCTCTTCAAATTCTCTCTTCACATAGGCATCCCACTTGGCTTGCTTCTTCAACCTCAATTCATACTGATCTAAAGCAAGACACTCTACTAATTCTCCATTAGAGACTTTCATAGTGTCTTCTAGGTTGAATTTTACCTCTTCATTTGGAACCTTTAAAGTGAAAGTACCTTTTTCCACATCTATCATAGCTTTCTTGGTAGCTAAGAAGGGTCTACCAAATATGATAGGAATCTTATCATCCTCTTCCATATCAAGCACCATGAAGTCTATCGGGAAGTAAAACTTATCCACTTTCACAATGACATCCTCCAATATCCCCTTTGGATAGGTGAAGGATCGATCTGCGAGTTGCAAGAAAATTGAAGCCGGTTTAACTTCTCTCAATCCAAGCTTTTTACACACTGACCAAGACATTAAATTGATGATGACCCCTAAGTTGCACAACACCTTGTCACAGTGAAAAAGGACCAATGTCACGCGGTATGGTAAAGCTACCAGGGTCCTTAAGATTTCATGGGAGTTTCTTTTGTATAACCGCGCTTGCTTCCTCCTTCATCACTATGAGTTCATTATCTTCGAACCTCCTTTTCTTGGTAATCAAATCTTTTAAGAACTTTGCATACTTTTTCATTTCCCTTATTGCCTCAAAAAATGGCAAGTTGATTTCTACCTTCTTCATCATGCTTCCTTTGAAGTCTCTAGGGATAAGGGAGTTGCATACTCAATTGGGGCTTCAATTGGGCCTCTTTCCCACTGATTTCTACCTCAGAATCCTTCTTAGAGCTCTCACTATTACTGTTCACAACACTGTTTTCCTTACTGATTTTTCCTTCGTTTTCCATTTCTTTTTTCTTCCTCTCACTTCCAACCTCTACCAATGGCTTCCCACTTCTAAATATTATAGCCTTACATGCCTTACAATGCTATTGGGTGATTGGTTCGGTGTCGGATGGAAACTTCCCTTTGTGTAAAGTCTTCATTGAGTTGGCGAGTTGAGCCATTTGGGTCTCCAAATTGTGAATCGATGATCGAGTGTTTGCGAACTCACCATCCATCCTTTTATGCACATCATTGATCTTGTTTTCGGTGTATGAATTGTCTTTGTTGATGGTTTGCATCACTTGTTCAAACATAGAATTCACCTTAGCAATAGGATCACCCCCGGAATATGAAGCTGCTTGTTGTCCTTGCCCTTGAGGGGCTGCATTGCTATAAATCTGATTTTGGTAAGGCCGAGACTTGTTGTAGAAACCTCCTCCTTGTTGGTATTGGCCACAAATAAAATGACATTTGTTGGCACACAAAAAGTGTCAGAAAAACTCAAAAAAGTGTCAAGAAATACCATGTAGAACATTGCCGATACAAAAAAAATGTGTCACCAGAAATAGTGTCGGTAAAAGTATTCCCGACACTTTTGCATGTGTGTTTGCGAATATTTTAGGGATTTGTCAACAGACAATTGTATGTCAGGAAAACTATAACGGGTTTTACCGACACACTAATGTGTGTCGAGAATTACAACACTGCCACACATTGTGTCTGTCAAGAAAAACAAATGTGTCAAGAAAACTATATATAGGCTTTCAAGCTTCCTTTTCTTAGTAGTTTTATTGGAACTTGAATTGAACGATCCATACTATTAATTAGTAAGATTAGAGCTAGTAATAGTGATTCAATATTAAACACTACTTCATTAATAAAAGTAAAATTTACAATAATCTTAAATATTCAGTAAAAATACCTACTTTTAAAGTTACGAGATAAACTAAATATTCTACAATAAGTGAACATGTTTTTAGTTACAACCACTATATCTTAATTTGTATCTCCTCCAATTTGATAGCTTTCAGGTGAACATCTACGATTTGAAGGAGATTTTTCATCATTAACCTGAAATTGTAATAGTGAACTAAATTAGAATTCATTATCAGAATGAACCAACATAAGTAATAAAGACCCAACTCTTCATAAACAATAATAATACTAAAGACCCAACTTATAAATTAGCCACATTATAATGGATGTTTCACCTCGAATGTATGAGGATCACAATTGGCCTGAAAAGGCAAGATACAACAAGTCAGGGACTCAAGCAAAGGAGTGTGAGGACGAAAGAAAATATATCAAAGTGGATGTTGGGAGTAAAATCCAAAAATGAATGAAGCAAAAGATAACATGTAGAAGAGTTTTAGTATTAGAATACAAAAAGGTTGCTACAACATCTGTAGCAAAGCAAGAAAAGAACTCAATCATTCACTTTGAATCTCAGAAAAATATTGTGCACAATGGCTAAATGCAAAGGCTTTTACAAGTACGTTAGAAGCAGCTACAATTCACAAATTCAACACTCAAAGGCTTAAAGTCCAAAAAAATGAAGCAAAAGGTAACATGTAGAGGAGTTTTAGTATAATAATACAAAAAGATTGCTACAACATCTGTAGAAAAGCAAGAACAGAACTCATTCACTTTGAATCTCAGAAAAATAA
>JBBYHH010064107.1:0-24855 GCA_038382905.1 Daphne laureola
GGTGGATCAATTATCTCCATAATTGGTGCAATTGAAGAGGTAAACATGTTTTTATGTTAATTAGGAGGTAGAAACATATTTTACATCATCGAATCAATATGAATTGAGATTTTAAAAAATTAGGGTTCTTGAGAGAGAGAAACGAATTTCTGGGAAAAACTGAAATTGAGGCTAAATTGTTGTTCTTGGATGAATTTAGGACAACAATAATACTTGGAATTTTGATTGATTCCAACAGGTTTAGGGAGCTAAGAGTTATAGCCCGGGAAATTAATGGATGAATGAACTGTTGTAATGGAGTGAATAGATACATCAATTATCTTCCTAGATTGATTCTAAGCAACTTTAATACTTGGAATGAGTTGTGAATCAATGGCTAAGATGGAGTTATGCGTTAAGTCTAAAATGGGTAACATTGAAGAATTGATGAATATTGATGGAAATGGAGTGGTAATGAATGGTAAATGAAATGTTTATTCATGGATAGTGGTATATTACTCATGTATGGATTGTCACGGATAATGGATAAGAACTGGCCAAATTAGTAATTTCATCCAAATGATAGATTATGGAAAAAGTTAAAGTAATAATGTAATGTATCGATTTTTCAGAGCTGACAAGGATCGCTCAAACGACGAAGAAGTGACTGAACGGATTCACGGACAGACTCACAGACTACTTTCAAGTAAGGGCTCAACCTTCTTATATATGTAATACTAAACATGTATGGTATATAAGCTGGTTTAAACTAGCTCTCGGGCCGAGGGTAGGGCCCGATGATTTCTGAGTCTAGTTCCAAGGTATGGGTAAAGGCTTCCAGGTACACTTATGCGATTACAGCTCCCATATGATGATGATGTACTGCGATCGTATGGCAATCAGCACTGATGTTCCAGGTTCTGGAGTCATGATCTGCGTGACCCTTCTATTGAACCTGATGACTGATGATGATGATATGCAGGGTCCCGGTATCACGACCTGCGTGATTACCATAGTAGACCTGATGATGATGACTACTACTGCTTAACGATGGTTACGGGGAACGTATGCCCCACGCTAGTACTATACACCACTATGATGACTGAGATACTTCGGCGGGTTGTGAAACAATCTTCGGGGGCCGTCATATGATGATTGATGATGATTGTGCATTACATATCATATTTATTTTTATTATAGGATGCATAGTATATTACATACTGCCTATGCTAACATTGTCATTACAGGCAACAAATGAAGATTCCCCTTTACTCTTACCTAACACCTTACTAAGTTCTTCCCGAAACTCACCCCTTATATCTCCATATTTCAGGTGCATCAAGATCTAGGGCCACGGATTGAGATTCCGCCTGGCCATACAGTATTTTGATTCTGAGGTACTAAAATTACTCCTATGTAATGTTATAAGGAATGCACAGTTTAGGGGTGTTCCCGGTAGAGAAAAAGATGATGTTATAGATGATGATATTAATTATGTTACAGATTTCCAGAAACAGAATAATTATATATGTACTAATGGTTAACACATGTTTTTGGTATGTAGCTACAGTAGTAGCAGCAGCAGTGTCAGGCCGGATTGTCGGTGTTGCCCAACCGACTGCCTGATTAATAGTAGGTGCATTACAAGTTAAACTGGTTCTGTAGTAGTAGGTTGCACTGTACATATAGCCTAGACAATCATATTTTGATACATGTATGTAATGATGCATAGTTGATGAATTTTGTGTGATGATGACGCATATATGGATGTAGATTACATGCCTTGGTTTATTATGATGATGCATGTTTACATTATCAGGGAATGCTTTCCGAAGGAAGCTTCCTTTTGGAGTATCTAGTCTGAGATGAGCTCAGTATATGTGTATTTGTTGTAATTGTCTGGATTGCAGGAAAGTAACAAAGTGCTGTCAAATTTCAGAAAACATCATTTTTAGGCTAACTTGCCCGAATAAACTGTACCAAATGGCGGAGAAAAAAATTCTAAAGTTTTATGTGGTTGTAGCTTCGTGTGTCTAGTTTCTAGAAATTTTACGGAACTTAATTTGGATGCATGTGGAATTTTCTATAAATGTTTGACTGATAGGTGGTCTAGCTGGAAATAGTGTACTGCTTTGTATGAGTGTTTATGAACCAGGGACCGGGTTATGGAACCAACCCATTGTACTAGTTGTGTAAAATTAGGTAATGTGACTATCATCGCCGCCCTTCCGGCCCCGCATCCGCTTCCACCGGGTCGTCCGTGAAGGGGGTGGTGACAAGTTGGTATCAGAGTGAGTTTAAGGTTTTACTTTAGTTGGGTATGCTCAGGAGGCAAGTCTTAGTTCCACTGGGATGATCCCGGATAGTTCACCTAGGGAAGACAGCTGCTTCCTTACGTGAACTACTTGGATCAGACAATAGAATTCTTGGCTACTGATCTAGACATGCTCAACTCGAGTAAAGTACCGGTTGGATCCCGGTAAAGCAGGATTATAGGTGATTGGTCCAGTTTCGCTTAAATGGAAGAATGTAGGATTGTCTGATTGCTCATTGTACTATTGTGTGTTGTTTTGGTGCGAATTGTTCTGTGTGATAAATTTACATCATGGATCATACATTGCATCTACTCTATAGAGCCATAGGATACACTGTTGTTGCTAAGTTAATGTATTCACCATTGTATGTATGTTATTTTTATGGATTGAACAGGAAATGGTAAGGATCCGTGCACAGCGAGGTCAGCGTAGGGAGGCAGGAAATGCAGATCCTCCTCCATAAGCACAGGCAGCTCCCCCACCACCGCCGTAGGTGCAGGTTCCAGAGAACCTCTTGCAGGTGCTAGTGGAGCTAAGAACAGTCATTGATACCCTTGTACCGAGGGCAGAATAGGGTGCCCCGGTGGATCAGCCCCGGGAGGACACCACAGATGATTATGCTTATGAAGAAGATGAAAGTGATGATGATTTTAAAGACATGACTGATGATAATGAAATTGATGGCGAAGAGGTTGATGCTCTTATCACCGATGCTGGGGAGGATGCCGAAGATGATGAAAGAAGGCACCCCCGAGCGCAAAGGGTATGGTAAGAAGTTGTTGTTCCTGACTGATCTGCACACAATCAAGTGCAGGTTATTAGTGAGAGATGAGGTGAGCGTCACCGCCAAATAGTGAATGATGATGCTGAAGATGCACCGAGGGCCCAGAGGTCCCGAACACAGGGCACCACGGGTGCAAAAAGGTTTAATAATGTTGGAGCGCTTCCAATGCTTGGACCCCCCAAGATTCACAGGTAACAAAGGACCAGAATCTGCGGAAGCATGGTACGTGGATATCGAAAGGATACTTGAAAGGATAGGTTTTTCCTCTCAAGACATGGTTACATTGGCCACGTTCAACCTTCATGACCGAGCATACACTTGGTGGAAGGGCATTACTGAAGGCAGGAGGGCTCAGTATGTCCTGAAAGGATGACGAGACCTTGGAGTTTCATGGAAAGAGTTTACTGCTATGTTTCATGAGCGGTGGGTAGGTTATGCTGCCCAAGACCGCCACCAGGCAGAGTTCGACAGCCTGCAACAAGGAGACATGATGGTCGCTGAGTATGAACGGGAATTTGACTGACTTGTCAGATATGTTTCCCAGTATGAAGGAAATGAAGAACAAAAAGCAAAAAGGTTCATCCACAGATTACGAGGTGATATCAGAAAGTATGTGGCACTGCTCGGTATTACCAAATACCTGGATGCGGTACAAAAATCACATATTGTTGAAATGGAAGAAATTAGGGTTCGACCCGTCACACGGGAAACCCAAGGTTGAAGCAGAGGTATGGGATCCCAGCGAGCCAACAGGAGGTCCGGCCGATCCGGCCGATCTGGAAGGTCAGGCCAACTTGAAAAATGTAAAGAAAAAGTCACTGATGATAGATCATGGTACTGTGAGCATTGCGATAGATCTCACACGGGTGCCGTATGTTATAGACAGTCTAGCGGATGTCTCTACTGCGGGTCTACCGATCATTGGGTTAAAAACTGCCCACAGAGATAGGGCCAGAACATCACAGGACGGTCGAGTGCACCCCGAGGACATGGCGCATCACAGAGCGGCTCCAGATCTTAGCCGTAGAGATAATAATAGACACATTCATCCGTCTAACAGCAATCAAGACCTGGACGAGTTTATCAGATAGAGCATGATGACTCCACACGGCAAGACACCACTGCACAACGTGGTGTACTAGCAGGTAAATTGTTATTGAATGGTGTTAGTGCACTTGCACTTTTCAACACAGGTGCATCCATATCTATTGTCTCAGAGGAGTGGGCAACATCATTGTGACTACCTGTGATTAATCTGCCTGATGTTTTCATGGTACGCACCGCCGGAGGTCAATTTTTATTTTTGAATGAAGTGGCCAAAGGATGTGTATTGACTATCGGTGGGTAACAAATACGATCAGACTTATTGGTGTTAAACACACCTAAGTACGATGTGATACTCGGTATGGACTGGTTGATGAAGAACTCTGTGCAGATAGATTGCGCCAAGCGTCACATAGTACTTGTTGGTGAGACTGTATGTCTTTCTGCACCACCGGACTTAGAAATCATCAAGTATAGGATGGAATTACAGATCATGGATCAGATTCCAGTCATGGATGAGGAAGAGTACCACAGACTTAATGATGCAGGTACGCACATGGAACTTTAGAAGATTCCTATTATGCGTTATTTTCCACAAGTCTTTCCGGAGGATTTATCGGGAATTCCACCTAAGCGGGAGGTAGTTTTTGAGATACTACTTCAGTCGGAGGCTACACAGATATCCATTCCTCCTTATCACATGTCGATAGTGGAGATGAATGAACTGAAGAAGTAACTTGATGAATTACTGGAAAAAGGTTACATTCAACGGAGCACATCACCATGGGGTGCTCCAATATTGTTTGTAAAGAAGAAGGATGGTACACTACGGTTGTGTATTGATTACAGGAGGCTGAATGCAGTAATGAAATAAGTACTCGCTTCCTAGAATCGATGAACTGTTTGATCGGCTCCGAGGAGCCAAAGTCTTTTCTAAGATTGATCTGAGATCGGGTTACTTTCAGATGCGAGTAAGAGAGGAAGACATTCCAAAAAATACATTTCGAACATGATACATATACTATGAATACACCGTGATGCCATTTGGACTGACAAATGCACCATTTGCATTCATGGATCTGATGAATCGTGTGTTCAGTCCCTATTTGGACACCTTTGTGGTGGTCTTTATAGATGATATTCTGATATATTCACCAGATGAGGATTCTCACCAGGAGCATCTGAGGATAGCCCTAGAAACACTTTGGAAGAACCAGCTCTACGCCAAGTTCTCCAAGTGTGATTTATGGATGAAGGAAGTATCCTTTCTTGGACATATCATTGGTGGAAATGACATTACAGTTGACCCTGAGAAGGTTAAAGCCATACAGGAATGGCGACAGCCCAGAACAGTAAAGGATATACGGAGCTTTCTCATATTAGCTGGGTACTACCGAAGGTTTGTATCTGGATTTTCCGCGTTTGCCTCACCACTTACTCAATTGACTAAGAATGGTCAACCATTTGTATGGTCTGAGGCATGTGAATGAAGTTTTCAAGAATTGAAGCAAATATTGATGGAAGTACCGATTCTAACTCTACCGGACCCGACTCGACCTTATGAAATATTCACTGATGCTTCTGGAATGGGTCCGGGATGTGTCCTGATGCAGAATCAGCATGTAATTGCTTATGAGTCGAGACAGCTTTGACGACATGAGCAAAATTACCCGACACATGATTTAGAATTGGCGGCAGTCATTTATGCCTTAAAGCAATGGAGGCACTACCTACTCCATAGCAGATTCCAGATCTTCACAGACCATAAAATCTTAAAGTACCTGTTCACGCAAAAGGACCTGAATATAAGGCAACGACGGTGGCTCGAGTATATAAAGGATTATGACTGCACGATCGAGTACACCACCGGAAAAGGAAATACAGTAGAAGATGCATTGAGCAGGAAATATACAGGTATTGTGAATAGTAGAGATACTGGAAATCGAGTTGAGGATTCGGACTTTGTAAGTTTATGGCATAGATGGAAACGACAGGAACAGGCTCAGATTTGCATCATTAACCATCCTATCAGAGTGGGTGGATAGGATTCACGAATCTCAGGGTAAGGATGCTGCTTTGAAATATGTTTTAGGGGAAAGTAAAGGTACGATACGTCCACATTTTGAATACAAGCAAAGGTTGTTGTATTTCAAGGGACATTTATACGTGCCTAATGATATTCCCATCCGGGATGAGATTCTCGAGGAAGCCCATTCTAGCAGACTGAGTATACACCCTGGAAGTGAGAAAATGTATCATGAATTGCGATCTCACTTCTGGTGGTCAGGAATGAGGAAACAGATTGCACAGTACGTGGCAAAGTGTGCTACCTGCCAAAGGGTGAAGATTGAACATCAGAAACCAACAGGTACCTTACAGACATTGCCCATTCTAGTACGGAAGTGGGGTAATACTACAATAGACTTTCTGACTGGTATGCCCTTGACACGGGCACAGCATGATGAAATATGGGTCATTGTTGACCGACTTACGAAATGTGCACACTTTTTGCCTATATGGATGACAGATTCACTGGAAAAACTTGCTCAACTGTACATTAGTGAAATTGTGCGATTACACGGAGTACCAGACTCCATAGTGTCTGACCAAGACCCATGATTTACAACACGGTTATGGAAAGCATTTCATAAGGCATTGGCCACACAACTCCATTTGAGTACAGCGTATCACCCTCAAACTGACGGATAATCAGAACGGGTGATACAAATACTGGAAGATATGCTGCGGAGTTATGCACTGGACTTCAGGGGTGAGTGGGACTGACATTTACCTCTTATTGAATTCTCATACAATAATAGTTACTAGAGTACAATAGGTATGGCACCCTATGAAGCATTGTACGGGCGTAGATGCATGACGCCCCACTGCTGGTCCGAAGTATCGGACAAGATTGTACTGGGCCCTGAAGTCATAGAAGAAACGACATAAAAGATAAAGAAGATACAGGCACGACTGAAAATCATGAATGATCGTACTACATCTTATGTGAACAAGCAGTGTCGTGACTTGGAATTTGAAGTTGGTGACAAAGTCTGGTTGAAAGTTGCACCGATGAAAGGAAGAGCTAGATTTGGAAAACGGGGTAAGCTAGCATCGCGGTATATCGGCCCATATGAAATACTGGAATGGATTGGCAAAGTGGCCTATCGACTAGCTTTGCCGCCGAATATGTCTGCAGTACATAACATCTTCCACGTAAGTATGTTGAAGAAATGTATCCTTGACCCGATACAGACCATACCCCTGGAAGAGATACAGATAGAACCATACTTGTCATACCAAGAAGTACAGATTGCCTTACTAGGAAGAGATACACGAAAACTCAGGAACAGGTTGATCCCGATGGTCAAAGTGTAATGGTCGCACCACTCAGAACGGGAAGCCACATCAGAAACTGAAAATAAAATGGTGGATCGTTACCCCCAGGAATATGAAATACTGAAGGTGCTCTTGGAGGAGCAAGAGTCTTAAGGGGGGAGAATGTTACGGCCACCGATGAGGAATTACCAGAAAAAGGTAAGATTTTCTATTAATTTTATGTTATGGAATTAATTAGGGTTTAACCGTAGGAAATGGTTTGTTTTGGGAGGCTATGAAGTGAAGTTTTCCAATGAAACAGCCACGAAATCATTTAGAGTCGTTACGGATATGAGAACGGTAGGAAAAGGTGCTCCGAGGGTTACGGAGCCATAACGACACCACCTTGGCACCATGGTGGAGCCAAAATTGGAAGAATGGAGTAGCTCCACAGTTCTAGAGGTCACGGCATGAGGACGGCGTGATGTGAGACACTGGGAGGAAGGGAGATGAAAAACTGGTGGGTTTTCCCAGTTTGAGGTGTGATGGCGGCAAGACGGCGGCATGTTGATCACGCGGCGTGATGAACACACAGGGAAGACACCGTGAAGACGTCGTACATGTCAGGTTTTGGCCTTCCAGGATACTCGTGGTGTGATCAAGACATCGGGATCATGCCGGGGATCACGCCGGAGCTGCCCGGATTAATAAAGAGCAGCTCAGGTTCATCTCCTTCATTCTTCATCATTTCTCTCTCTCTCCTCTCTCACTCTAAATTTAAACCCTCTCAACCCTAAATCCGAATCTGAGCCTCCAAATTGCATGGAAATGGTGAATTTATGTGAGATTAAACGTAAGAACAACAACAACACAAGATTCAAGCAACAATAACATCAAATTGGTGGATTTCTGAAATTGGGGCAAAATCAAGGTGAAGCAATTGACTTCATAGTTGGTGCAATTGAAGAGGTAAACGTATTTTTATGTTAATTAGGAGGTAGAAACACGTTTTACATCACTGAATCAGCTTGAATTGAAGATTTCAAAATTAGGGTTCATGAGAGAGAAACATGAATTTCTAAGGAAAACTGAAATTGAAGCTAAATTGTTGTTCTTGGATGAATTTAGGACAACATTAATACTTGAATTTTTGATTGATTCCAGCCGGTTTAGTGAGCTAAGAGTTATAGCTCTGGGAGATTGATGGATGAACGAACGGTTGAAATGGATTGAATAGATGCAACAATTGTGTTCTTAGATTGATTCTAAGCAACTTTAATACTTGGAATGAGTTTCAAATCAATGTCTAAGATGGAGTTATAGCTTAATTCTGAAATGTGTAACATTGTCGAATTGTTGAATGTTAATGGAAATGGATTGACAATGCACTGTAAATGAATGGTTTATGCACGGATCGCTTGAACGACAAAGAACTGACTGCACGGACTCACGGACTGAATTACAGACTGCTACACACAGGTAAGGGCTCAACCTTCTTATATATACATTGGGTTCCTCCTGCTATATATAGGCTCGTTGAAACTAGCTCTCGGGCCGAGGGTAGGGCCCGATGATTCCCGAGTCTAGTTCTACGGTAGGGGTAAAGGCTTGCAGGTACACTGATGTGAGACTTACAGCTCCCCTACCATGATGATGCACTGCGGTCGCATAGTGATCGACACTGATGTTCCAGGTTCTTAAGTCATGACCTATGTGATCATTCCGTAGAACCTGATGATTGATGACTGATGATGATGATGTGCCAGGTCCCGGTATCACGACCTGTGTGATTACCACGGTAGACCTGATGATTATGACTGCTACTGCTTAACGATGGTTATGGGGAACGTACACCCCGCGCTAGGACTACGCGCCAATATGATGACTGGCAGACTTCGACGGGTTGCAAAACAACCTTCGGGGGCCGTCGTACTGATGACTGATGATGACTATGCATTGCATATTATATTCATGCTTATTGTAGGATGCATAGTATATTGCATATTGCGCATGCTAATATTATCATTGCAGGCATCGACTGAAGATTTCCCCCCTTTACTTCTACCTAACCCCTTACTGAGTTCTCCCCAGAACTCACCCCTTATATCTCATATTTCAGGAGCATCAGGATCTAGGGCCGCAGACTGAGATTCCGTCTGGCTATACTGTATTTTGATTCTAAGGTACTGACAATGCTTCTAAGTAATGTTTAATGAAATATACAGTTTAGGGGTGTTCCTAGTAGAGAACAAAATGATGTTACAGATGATGATATTGTATACAACACAGATTTCCAGAAGTATAGTGATTGTACAGGTACTAATGGTTTAACACATGTTTTTGGTATGTAGCTACAGCAGCAGCAGCAGCAGTGTCAGGCCGGATAGTCGGTGATTGCTCAACCGATTGCCTGATTGATAGTATGTGAAATTCATGTTAAGTCGGCTCTATAGCAGTAGGTTGCACTGTACATATAGCTTAGACAATCGTATTTTTTATGCATGTATGAATGATGCACAGTTGATGAATTTTGATGATGTTAACGTTTATGGATATAGAATACATGCTTATGGATATTGTATGATTGCATGTTTATTTTATCAAGGAATGCTTGCCGGAGGCAGGTTCCTTTCGGAGTATCTGGTCTGAGCTGAGCTCAGTTTATCTGTACATTGTTAAACTACCTGAATTGCAGGAAAGAAATGAAGTGCTGCCGAATTTCAGGAAATAACGTTTTTGGGTTAACTTGGCCGAATAAACTGTACCAGATTCCATGACAAAAAATTATGAAAGTTTATGTGGTTGTAGCCCTATGTATCTAGTTTCCATAAAATTTAACGAAACTTAATTTGGATGCCTGTGAAATTTTCTATAAATGTTCGAATGACAGGTGGTCTAGCTGGGAACCGTGAAACTGTGTTGTATGAATGTTTATGAGCCAAGGACCGGGTTATGGTATCAACCCATCGTACTGGATGCGTAAAGGAAGGTAAAGTGACCGTCACCGTCGCCCTTCTGGCACCGCGTCCGCTTCCGCCGGGTCGTGCACGGAGGGGGTGGTGACAGAAGTGCAAGGTTCTTGAGTGGTGTTGCTGGAGTAGAGCGAGATTGTCTTTCAATCGCTGGAGAAGATGGAGGCGGATGCTGGTTAGGGTGAGGATGATGAACAAATTTGAATAGGACACTTAGGTCCTAAACGTTTTCAAAATATGCAATTATATCCCAAATTCTAAAATATAGTGTGTAAGTTGTCTAGTAGGCTACCATATCATCAAGTACTCAGCCCCGTCACTGCCACATCAGCACGACCTGAAAAATATAACGGTTGATGATAAACAGGAACCAAAAACTTAAACGTTAATGGTAATCATGGATCCGTTTTTAAAATAATTGTAAAAAAGACCCTTTTACCTAAATATTGATGATAAAAATGGTCATTTTCCCTTTTCTGCACTTAAAGTGCAACCATTTCGACTCCAAGGAGGAGGGTATCTAAGAGAGGTTAAAGAGGAGTTTTCTTTTTCAGTCTTAACAAGGTGGTTACAAAAAGAGTCTTTAAGGTGAGGGTTACAAGCACATTGAAATTGCGTTATATTGATTTTATGGATTAGGGTCACATGAGCATTTTGTGGAGGCAGTTTTGGGCATTTAATTGCAAGGAAGCTACCCCCTCCAAAACGGGCATTTCTAATATTTATCTAGGCAGAGTTTACCATTTAACGGATTGAATGGAATTCGTTAATTTTAATTAAATTTTTATTTTTAATTCTTTCTATTATATTTTTTTTAATTAATTTCATATTCTAATTTCTATGTAATTAATTTTTTTCATTCCTAAATTTCTTCACCACCATCCCACAATTACTATTTTTCATTTTTAAATATTTTCTTGATTTTTTTCATTTTTCATTTTCCACAATTATTTCTCATAAGAAAATCAGTACAAAAAATCAGACGAGAGGATGAGAACTTTCAGACAAAACAAACATTAAACCTAAATCAATTCAAGTTCATAACATATCTACTTAAACATCATTCTAACTACCAATACAAAACTGATGGCTAAAATTGATCAGACTTCAACTATGAATTTTTCAGATGATTTGATGAGAACTTTCAGACAAAATAAACAATAAGTCTAAATCAAGTCGAATTCATAACATATCTATCCGAACATCATCAAACTACCAATACAAAACTAATGGTCAAAATTAATTAGACTTCAACTATGAACTTTTCAGACGATTGGATAAGAACTTACAGACAAAACAAACAATAACTCTAAATCAATTCGAATTCATATATAACATATCTACCTGAACATTATTCCAACTATGAATATAAAATTAATGGCCAAAATTATTTAGATTTTAACTATAAATTTTTCAGATAATTGAATAAGAACTTTCAGATAAAACAAATAATAAATAAAGGGAAGCCAATCACAAAAATTACGGAGATAACGTCAATTATCTAGGTAAATCAATCCCGCCAACTCTATACTTAAAAGCAGTAAGCTGATTTCGGTGGGCTAGCTTCCTTGCATTTAAATGCCCAAAACTGCCTCCTTCTTAAGCTCCACAATTGGCACCTTTTAGTCAACAGTCGTATTTAATGTGTTTTGTGGCTTCTGCTGACATGGATTGGGCAGTGTTCTATCCTGGTTCCAAGTAGCTCCATATGATCTTTTGAGCTTTGACCAATGAAGTCCTCAACTTCTCGTAGATTTTCACTTGTCCCCCATCTTAAGAAAATGTGCAATTAGATCCTTAATTGAGCTTGGGCGAACTACATAAGACATGTTCAACAGTTGTACTCTTCCATCCTGACAAAAATCTGTTATATTTATTTTCACCATTTGATCTATTAATTATTTCTTTTAACATTTTAACATATAAAATCAAATAAAAAATTGATATTTTTAGTTTCTAAATATATATTGTAATTTTTAATAAACTTTAAAAATATATTTTTTAAGAAAATTTTGAAACATAGTTCAAAATTTAAATAAACTTTGACCCCATTTAACAATAACTATTTCAAATAACTAAAATATTTTGAATAATTTTTTAATAACCAAAATTAAACAACTGCACCTAAACGTTAAACTCTACACGTAAATAACTTTTCAAAACACAAAAAATACTTTAAAAAAATTGTTCTCAAACAAAGCCTTTGTCGAGTGTCTGAAAAACTTTCAATTGAACAAAAGTACTTACAGTTTATTACTTGCTTGCCAAGTAAATCTTGATCGATCTAATCTTCATTCAAAATGCATAAAAACCAACCTTAACCGATGTCTATGTGCAACCTCGAAACTCACCAAACTAAAAAATGAAGCATGAAACATACAAATAACGAAGGCACAAACTAATTTACTAAATTAATTGTAAAACACATTAGAAAGGAAGTTCAGAAAGAGAAAGAAAAAGAAAAAGTGGATGATCAGCCATCTTGCCCGATGGCTACATAAATGAAAGTTGGAGTGACTGGAGAATCGCCAAAACTATGCTCTTAAATCACAATATGGAGCAGGCCTTCGATTTACCCTTCTTTTTCTTTCCTTTCGGCGGTTGAAGTACAACCTTAATTGCTGCATCAAAAACCGCCTTGATATTCTGCATTTATATGTTCCAAATTTCAGGTTTTGTGGATGCATGAAATGAAGAAAAACGAACGAGCTAAACGGAATTCACGACCATGTCTACCTGCTGCGATCTTGCGCTGCATTCTATGTACTCAGGTGCATCAATTTGTGTCTGCAGCTCTTCTCCCTTTTACGAGGGTAAGTTTAGAGACATGCAGTAAAGCAAGCCAAAAGAAAATTAGTACAATAGTAACTGAAAAAAGAGATGATGGAGCAACTTGTTACCTGAGCAGTTGTAATGGGCACAGCACCAGGATGGTTTTCAATAAATTCCTTGTCATCCCGAAGATCTGGTCCATTTCAGTAGCAAGAATATAAGAAGTATACATTGGTACCAAAATCAAGTTTCAATTTAGAGACCAACACGCAAAATCAGAAGCGACTTAATAACAATATAATTTAAATGAATCCTAAAACTGTAAGACAAACGCTACATATGCTGAGAAGTCCATGACCGAGACCACCACAATATATTTTTCTCTCTGGAATGAGGCATAGTGTTTGCATATTGGCCAAATGAAATTGTGACAATTGTAAAAGAGTTAGATAAATCCTTAATTTTAACAAACAATCTACAATAAATATTACTTCATCCCTAAAAAATTGAAGAGTTTGACTTCGAACTTCTGTTTGACTCATATTATTTCTAATAAAGGAATAGTTGGGAACAAAATCCAAAGAATAAAACTATATAATTAGAAAACTAATACTTCAAATTATGATGTGGATATAAGCTATTAAACTTTATCTGTATGAACGTTGAAGGAACATAACCTTAGATTAAAAGTTAAAAACAACCATGCAATTTTTCAGAGACGGAGGGTGTATCATGGAACCCCTACAAGAAGTTTCTAATAGTATCCTTATCATCCATGATTGAGAGAAATTTAAGGAGGGATCTCTGAAAGACTTAAAAGTTGAGCCATAATTGAATAATAATGCTCATTCTAAAGGGGTCAAACCAATCTTTAGAAGTATGAAAGAGGAAGTCGTGTCCTGACACTACAAAGAGGCAACTTTAGAGAAACAATGTAGCAGTAATGTGCTTTATAAGCTATAAATTGGTAAGATGAGCAATTAAGATAGAACTTGTCCCTACACTATATAATTAAGTAGGAAATAGATGAAATATCATACAAAAATAGACCTATTGTTATCTTTCTTTTCCATAACTAAACAACCCACAATCAGCAATATAACTAAATTCTCTGTTATGCCATCCCCACCCATTAAATGTAATCTATTTTCTTTAATAAGTACCTACAAGGCTACAATCACTAGATCTTTCATTTAAAGCATGAAAGTAATAAATTCTTCCCCTAATAAAACTTCCAGAGGTACAAGAATACATACCAAGCTTGGTTCCAACAAGAACTATCGGGACACCAGGGGCATAGTGTTGTAGTTCCGGAATCCACTGAAAACGAACAACTCATGATCATCAATAAGGATACAAACGAAATTAACAGTCTTTAGATGACCTCATCCTTCTCCTTTCTCAAATTTGAGAATCTGATCCTCACCTTTTTGGCGACGTTTTCATAACTAGCCTTGCTAATTAGAGAGAATGCCAAAATGAAAACATCAGCTCCACGATAACTCAAAGGTCTTAATCTATTATAATCTTCCTGTCCTGTATGTCCACAAATACCAAGTAGGTGCAACGATTCAACAAGCTGATCTCATAAAACGGGTAAGTGGTACAAGTAATCAAACTTACCAGCAGTATCCCACAACCCAAGATTAATAGTATTCCCATTGACTACGACATTAGCACTGAAATTGTCGAAAACAGTCGGTACATAATCCTGTTTTGATAGGTCAAAAAAAATTATAAGATAAGTTCTGAATTTCTGAAATCCATTCTAACAACAAGAGAAATAAAAATGCAGGTTGGTGACCTAACACATTGAAGTATATCCAACATTATATTATAAAACAAAGCAATAACAAAATCTCGGAACAGGTTTGCCATTGATCAAGTTTGCGCCATTCTTGCTTCAACTTCTAACATGAAGGACGGAGCCATACAAGAACAATCGAAAACCAAATCAAAGCGTTTGGAGGATAAACTGAAATTAAAGCTAATTAGCCATTGAAGGAACCAAAACACGAACCAGGAAGGAATGTCTCAACAGCTTTTCAGAGAAATCAAAATAGTCATGCGAAAAAGAAAAAAGAAAAAAAGCAGTCATGAATTAGAAAGAAACCCGAAACCTTACCGTAGGAAAAGTGTTGCTGGTATAAGAAATCAGCAAACAAGTTTTACCAACGGCGCCATCGCCAACAGTCACGCACTTGATGAACCTCGAGGCGCTCATTTTCTGGGAAAATAAAAAAAGCCCTAAGGAAAATCAAGAAACCCAGAAACAAACAACCTCAAATCCTGCACCGGAAGACAGGAATAGGCACAGACCCAGAAATCGTTTTCCTACTCTGCCTTCAAACCACCATTGGAAGACGCATTCTGGGCATGAACAAGAGAGAGTCGAATCGAAATCAAAGGTACCAAATTGGAAACGGAGAAGAGTTGGAAATAGCAAACCTAAGGAATGGAAAAGGAGATAGAGGGATGAGATTGGCTTTTGGGGTTTGAGTTTTTGGGCCGGAAAATGATGCTGTTGAAGCGTTCGTTGAGCGAACCAATCTTCGCCAACAGATCTCCACCTTTTAGTCTCCCTTTTCTTTTCTTTATTTTCAACCTTATTTCATTTTTTAAAGGTTTAAATAAACAATAGTATCCTGAACTATGATAAATGGTGTAATTAAGGATAAAAAAACAAAATCATACAAGAAAGGGTCTGAATTATTAAAATCGTCTAAAAGAGGACCTCGACTCAGTTGACGCGACACGTGATCGCATGTGTTTCGACGACGGTTTGAGTTTCTGCTTGTCTCAAGACGGCGACGTGTTGGCAGACGACAACTATCTCTTCACGGCTTCGCAGAAGGCTATGGCGTGCCAAATCGACGTATGTGAATTGCGACGACGGACTGTGAGACAGTTCTTGGAAGATCTTGGATCTGCCAACAGGAACAAAAGGGAGGCGATTGACGATGCATCTCCCCATCCGGCCATGATGTGCCAGATCGATGCACGTGAATTAAACCACACCTATGTTAGAAACTCAAACCGCCATCGAAACATGTGCGGTCACATGCCGCTTCAACTCCTCCTTTAGACGATTTTAATTACAAAAAGGGGACCTTAAAATTTTTAAGCCTAACCATCGTACCCTCGATTCGTTTAATTTACATTTAAACCCTACCCTACAGGTCCCTATCCACTTCACCGTCTAACTCATTCTACAGCTCTTACGAGCATTGGTCTTCTTCATAGTTTATCTTCTCTCTTAAGTATGCTTACTAGAATTTTTCTTAAAAAAACTAAAACCGAAAGTAAAAAAATTAAGGGGAAATGAATCATTTTATCACTAATGTTTAAGGGTTGGCAACTTTTTACCACTAAAGTGTTTTGAGGGGTCAAATTGCCACTAATGTTTGGGAAGTAGGGTAAATTTTCCACTGCCGTTAAATAACTTGACAGATTCTATTAAATTTTTTAGGTTAATATTTTATTTTTCCTTTAAAGTTTCTAAACATGACAGATTAACCTTTAAACTTCATACTTCTACATTTTGACTCCTCCATCTCCCATCAGTAGCACCCTACATCACCGCCTCTCTACCGCTGCACTACCATTGCACCACTGCCCCTTATGTTGCTGCACCATCGCCAAATTAATAAAAAATATTTTTTTTAACCAAAACATATTTGATTTTTTACGTAATTTTTATATCGTAATTCTACGTATGTTCTATTTGTTTTTATTATATTAGGCAGGTGACGCAGGGTACATGATAAATTAAAAGTTTTTTATTTAATAAAAAACAAAAAAAGTTGATTAATTGGATGGTTGTACGACGATAAATGATGTTTATTAGGTAGTGCTAGAGAGGCGGTGGTGCACTGATGGGGGAGAGATGGGTTAGATTGTAGAAGTTCAAAGTTTAATGATTAATTTGTCAGTTTTATAAACTTTAAGGTTAAAATAAAATATTATCCCATAAAATTTAACGGATTCCGTCAAACTATTTAACGATAGTGGTAAATTTACCCCACTTCCCAAACATCTGTGACAATTTAACCCTCCAAAAAACTTTGGTGCAAAAAAGTTGTCAACCCCAAACATTAGTAACAAAATGACCCCTTTTCCCAAAAATCAAAAAGCATCAGTTTTGTGACTAGCTAAATCAAGTGCAATCTAAGCACTTCAATTTAACAAAAAAAAAAAAAAACGATTGAAGGCTTAAAGACTAACAGGATTATCGATCTTAAACTTTAAAACTTGGTTGGTAATCAATAACTTATATGATTGACTGGATCTGGGGGATGACGAACTCGACGATCAAGTCTCCGACGACGTTGTTTTTCGTCCATCTGGCGGAACTGATGAGAGGAACCTCCGCAATGCTGATTTCAATGATCGGGCAAAAACCGGCATGGAAGACTCCACCGCTGGCGGGCATAATATAAAGGAAAAAACATCGGCGAAGCAGATCGTGACTACTTTCCAGGCTTTAGCGAATGAATAGTCAAGAATTGTAGTCAATTTTCAATCTATGAAGATGAATCCACAAATGATATGATGAACTATCAGCAAATGACCCAGAATATTTTGGCCTATGTGTCATCTCTGCCAGAATCCTCATCGATCGCAGCCTCGCCTCGCCTCGCCTCACCAGGGTCTTCAAGTATGAAGCTTTTAGCTTTTGTTAACCTACAATGGTTATGCTTAAAAAACTTAAGGTCCACTTTTTGTAATTATATCTAAAATTTAACAGAAATTTCTAACAGTGTTAATGCTTATGGGGTAATTGTATATTTCCACAAACCTCAAATGGTTTTTTGTAAAATTCTAAAAATGCAGGGGGAAACTAGAGATTATATTAAACCTTAAGAGGGTTTTTGTAAATTTCCCCTTTTTAAAACAAATAATAGCATTGTCCTTAAAGAAGAAACCATGGTGGAGAAATTTGAAAAAAAAAAGAAGACATAAATGTTGGAAAATTTAATTGGACTTTATTCGATGTTTATTTACAAGTTTGCCACCTTATTATATATGATCAACAACGTTGTTGTGCTTGATCAACATTAAACAATGATCAAGTAATATGAATTATCTTGAACAACATTACCAGAATAAATGTTGATCGGAAGCATGGTAGTGGTGGCGGAGATGCAAGAATGTGTGTTTTCTCAATCGAAACTGTCATCGGAAACGAGAAAGACCAATGTTACCCCAAACTCTTCTATGTCCAGTAGTGATTCACTGATTTCTTGTTCTTTTAAATAATTAAAAATTGTATCCCAACAAATTTGAACTTTCAAACCAATAACTAGTAATCTTGGTCAAGACCTTGAATTTATCAAAACTTTATAAGTAAATCATCAAGGTTTTGGAATCATCAAAATATATGATAGGAGGGAACAAAGTCAACACTTTGTTCTCGATGAAATAAATGGAGGGTCAGTCTTTGAGGGAACAAAGCATACATCTCTCATGAAAGAATAATCACACACAAGTCATCAAGTTGAAAATTTAGGCTAAAAACCTCTATGGGTTATAATCTCCATTTAAAACTCCAAGAACAAAATCCTACCACTACAGCAATCACATGCATAAAAGTTCATGAAGATCCTAACCATCAACTAACTCACTGAAGCATAGACATCATGTTGTAATCCAAGACAATACATAAACTTCTCAAGTCACGGTGTTCAAAATCAAGCCATCTACTCAAGGTATCCTCCCCTATCTCCCACATGCTTTACAGGTGTAAATTCCCCCCAAACTCAAAATCTAGCATGTCCTCATCCGTGAAGGGAAAATTTAAGGGAGAGAACAAGGAATCATATTTTGGGGGCCAACAAGGTCCCCTTTGCCTATAGAGATTGGGATCAAGAAGAAGCTTGTCCTGGAGCTATATTTCCACATATAGAGGGATTTTCCATCCTTGGTTCCTTATACTCATCAGCATGTACCTGAAAAGTCAACAATAAGCACCAGTACGAGAGTCTCTAAACAAATATTAACATAAAAGCAAATGACTCAAGACAACTTGTAACATTGCAAATAGGCATTAAAGTCCATGTGAACAAGTCACAAATAGGCTAGGCACCACAAATCCAACATGCTAGTGAATGTGTGAGAGGAATTGAATAAATCAAGTAATCAATCCAAACATGAAGTACTATGTTGCATGCATAAATGAAGAACATAACATGAAGTTTTGAGATTTTCATATCATAAATAACAATGACACTCAAAATAGTATTCAATATAACATATGTGTCATTTCTAAGTAACTCCATGTCAAAATTTGAAAGTCAACAAGACTCTTTTCAAATTTAAACTCAAAATTGGTGTTTATGCGTCACACTTCGCAAAGTTATGCTCAAAATCACGATAGACAGAATTTAAGCATTCTAGCATGTTTCCTAACATCCAAACATCATTCAAAAGTTATTCATAGCATGCAAGTCAGAAGATCTAAGCACCAGAACATGTAATCTCCAATTTCACATTCAAGCTCAAACACATTAAATCTTTACCTTTGATTGATCAATTTAGAGATTGGAGACTTACTAAAGCTTCCTTGTGCTTGAAATGTCATGTTTGGTCATGCTAAAAAGTGTTTTGGGTCCCTCCAAAAATTGGGGTAAAGTTTGGGTGTAAAAGGGGAAAAGCTGTCAGAACTCAGTGTTGTTGTGTGCTAGAGTGTACACTGAACCTACCTGCACACTTCAGTGCACAAAACACCATTTTTCAAAGTCATTTGTGCACTTAGCTTCAGTACCTGAACATTCAATATGCACTTGTATGCACACTTCAATGCACAGTTAAGAAAATTTAAATTTTTAGGTGGTCATAGGTGCAATGTGCGCACATCCAGCACACACTTTTATGCACAATTAAGTGCACAATACACTGATCACCAAATTCACATTGTGTACTGAAACCTTGCGCACAACAGGATACACATGTCAATGCAAAGTTGATGGAAGGGAGTTTTTACCTCATGTTTTACTTCAAATTGGCGCACACTTAGGCGTATAGTGTGCGCACACTTAGATGCACAATTGTACCAACTTACTGTAGAATTTCCCTTTCCATCTTGAGCAGTCAAAAATTGATTCCCTTTCTTCCCACCCTTCTCAATATTCTTGCCTCACTCCTCCACATCCATAAAAAATACCTTATTCCACACATTTTTGGTTACTTCTCAAAATAACAAAGAAACACATTAAATAAAGAAAGAAAACACATATATGGTGGGGTGCCTCCCACATGAGTCACATTTACAACCCTTGTCTAGACTTAATCTGATCATCACCCGAGTGGGGGAGATGGAGAAGATGTACTACCGAGGGAAGCATTTTCATCCAAGGGTGGTGGAGTGTCCTCTTGTTTCTTCACTCTAGAAAGGACTTTTTCCTTCCACATGTGACAACTCTCCACTTTCTCCTCCAAATCTCCTCTCTTTTACTTCCTTGACATAATCACCACCTTGACCTCCTCTTCCTTGGCTCTACAGCCCCTTTCTTCCAGAACTCCTCGAGCACTTCATCCTCAATTTTCACAATCACTTTGCAAATTCTTCCCAAATCCTTCAATTTATGTGTTTTGAGGGATAATACCTCCTCAACTTGAGTAGTAGGTGATTGGAATGCTCTGACATCACTACCATAAAGCTCCACTGGGAATTCTCATCAACTTCAATGTCAACTTGAGTACCATTAATAGGTGCAACATCAACTGTCTCATCAAACTTTGGTTTCTTTACCCTCAAATCATCAATTTCAGCATCCTCTTGCTCGAAGATCTATCATTTTCTTCTTCTTCTTCTTGTTCTTCTTCAAAGTGACCATCTATTTACTAATGGAATCACAATGCAACATCTCACCACTCAGGCATCTTATCATCTGCTTTAGGTCAAACTTGACCTCATCCTCACCTACCCTCAATGTCAGAATACCCTGTTCCACACCAATCATAGCACGAGCGGTGGAAAAAAATGGCCTACTAAATATAATGGGCATGCGGAAGTGACTTTAGGCTTTTTGGTGTGTATTATCCAATCAAGCACGAATTCAAGCAATAAGAATCAAATACATTTATAAACACCTCATTTTAGCCCTAACATTGTCTTATCATAGTACGGTGGCTCAAGAATGAGAGATCGAACCCAACGGAATCAAGCGTTTAATGAATTAGAATGCTATGTGTGTTATTCATCATGGAATGCAACGTGGCAGCAAGAAAAGTAAAGATGGAGATCATGTAAGGTAGATGTAAGGAAGAAACATGAAAGAAGACATGGAGGGGGAAAATGCAATAATCATGTGAAGTTTCAACCATGGGCTCTCTACAGATCAACTAAGTCCTAATGAACATGTGTGTGCTCTAAAGTTGTGTCCTAAACGTGGTCATCTCTAACTCACAACCCGAGCTCGTGAAGGTCATCTCTAACTCTTTATTATGAGACTCCGATCCGCTAGGAACAGGGTCTAAGACATATAAAGTGGAATACAACACAAGTAATAAACAACACACAATCACAAGAGATATGGAAATCAAATAACATCTTCTCAATCAATCAACACAATTCAGCGAGGAAAAGCACAACAAGTTTCCGATAATGTTCGAGATCAGTTACTATAATCATCCCATGCTCCTCTCAGACACGCGGTCTGCCGCTCTATGAAGGGCACCCTTATCTAGCCACTCTTGTGTTCTAATGGCGCACCTTTAGAGGCATGGACATCACCCAACCTTGGCCATCAATGTGGTTTCCACGGGTCCTCTCGAACTCCGTGTACTCCCCATCAATCAATCTCCCATCTAGTCGATGGAATCCCTCTCGGGCATTCCCTCGAACACCTAGTGGTACGTAAATGCAAGTAGTAACCAAGCATGTATACTATGACGGTAAAATGCACGGGAGATCAATATCAAAGCGAGATCATCATGGAAATAAGAGATACTAGTCCTAAGCAAGGAAATAGGTAAGACCTAGCATTAAACCATACTATACAAATGCTGTAAATACACATTCACATACATCAATAGCAAAGAAAAGAGTAATAAAAGAGAAGAAGAGTTTAGATTTCTCCCATAAAAGTTCATCCACATGTTGCCCCTTCAACCCCTCAAAACATTGGGGTTGAATGGCTTAAACCCTAGATGGAAATAAGCCTAAAATCTGATGAAATTCGTAACTCCCAATATTGATTCCTAAACCCTAGAATTAATTTCTATATATACTAAATCTATAGTCCTAAATTGCCCCTTAACCAAATATATACCATAAGGGTTCATTAAGAACAATTTGGCGACAAGGGAATTAATGTATAATTGGGGATTTGCTTGAAATCTTCGGGAAACTGCCTCACTTGTTGAAGGTCGCGTAAGGGTCGCACCATGGGGGTCGCACTATACAATTTCTTCGGCGCGACGGTGCAAGGCTAATAGTCCGCGTGGGGGTCAGGGTCGCGCCATGTTGGCTTGGCTGGCGCGACCCCCGACCTAGGGTCACACTCTGCAACTCGCCATCAACTTCATTTTGCTCCTTTTCTTGACTTTGACCCTCCGTGTTGACCTGAGACTTTATGCTTTGACCCGCAACATCTGAAATCAGTCTCGAAGTCCTGAAAAGTTTCATTTCGCTCCATTTTCACCTCCACACACTTGCACCTGCAAACTTCAGAATTTATAAGCAAAGTGCATTAAAGTCGGCATAATGAAGTTCAAATGATGAATTTATAGTCTAAAACACTACGGAAATGTGTACGTGTCTGCACACTAATTACACCCCCAAACCCAAATTGTTGCTAGTCCCTAGCAACTCAAGCATATAGGAAAACAAAGACTCAAAGACACTTATTTACAACTTCACAATTTTTATTTAAAAACAAGTGAATTTTTAGTGTGAGCAAGCAATTAGATCAGTGCCCTCTAAATACTTTCTAAGACAATCACTATTCACCTTAGTCTGAGTACCGCTATAGAAAAGACTAACTTGCTAAGTGTGCAAACGGGTTAACTGTGACCATTTGCTAAAAGTTTAATTAGACTAATCAGCGCGGCTTAAGGCCCTGAGTTCTATTTCACTCGCAAGGACAGACTCAGACCTCCATTTTGCCAACCCCCAATAAGCCTTGGGGTTTAGCTAGTGAATGTGCATTGCCCCTTTACCTCACACTTTCTATTTTATTCCTTTCACTTCCTCTTTTTTGGTTCTTTTTTGTTGTTGCTCATTCACAGTCTTTTATTAGGCCACATAGCCATCGACTCATTGGGCGTTTCTCCATCTTTTTTTGGTGCGCTTCTATTTTTGGCACCCTTTTCTACTTTTTTTTAATCCTTTCTAAGTGTGAGGGTGGTGACTTAGGCACTTAAAATGGGAACCTAAGAGAGGGACTATAGGAAATGAATACGGTGTAGCAAAAAATATGTCTAAGTATCATCCCGGGTGTAACCATCCTAAGGTACGACTTAGCGCATAATTGTGGCAAAAGCTTGCCCTTTAATCGAGCAATCTAGAGTCGTGAGACCCTTATACCTTCATTTCAGCAACAAACTTCAGATACAAATACTAAGTACCACCGAACAATACTAATCCACAATATAAATCCTAATTCTAAGATGGTTATCAACCAAGAAGTCTGTTTCCTTCCTACATAAAGCTTTTAATAACTTGAAGAGTACCAAGTGATGAGTGCTAATCCAATCTCAAAGCAAATTGGCACACAAAGTTCACTAAGTGCACAATCAAAGCTTCCTAGCAAGAAAATCATTCTATAAAACTACTCAACCTAAGTATTTCACAAGTTAATCCATCATTGAAAGCATAGAGTGCTCATCATATCCAACTTACTCACAAAATTTCCATTTTTCTACTTTTTAGGGGGTTTTGAAAACTATTTACTTAACTTGCAAGAAAATAAAGAAAAGTTATGTTCATCCTAAAAAGATAAAAACTAGATGCTTTTAGAGCGTGTCAAAGACTCTAAAACCATCAAGAGGCATACCATCTAATCCCCACATGATATACGTGTAAATCCCCCCGAAACCCAATGTTTAGCATATATGCAAACGCATGGAAGGGAAATAAAGAGGAAGACTAGGAAGATAGTACCTCATGTCCCTTATGAAGGTGCGGGCATCTCATACAACCCAGAGCATCTGAAAAGTGGAGGATCAAGTCTTGTGTATCAAACATGCTCTAGAGTCTTGAAAAAATGTAAATTACAGCAAAGAAGACTCTAGAGGATAGGGGTTGTGACTTGCATTTTATCATGGAAATGCAAAGATAAATGAAACACAAGTCACACAAAGGCATGGTGCACAAATGCGCATGCTTTGAAATGTGAGAGAGACATGATGCAGAAAATCAACAAAGCATGTATGTAGCAAATGTGTCATGTGCAAGTGTAGCACACATTTATTCCATGGCTTAAGTATCATGTCATAAGGTTCACATGTAGCAAGTAATCATACTCTCTCAACAAGAAAATAAGTGCTCAAAACATGGAAGAAGTAAATCATTCATGCTCATTTTCCTACAACATATCATATCATTGATAGCAAGGGAAACATGGTAAGTTCAAGATATGAATATGAAGCATGAAGTCTCTAGTCTTACAAATTACGTTCAACAATGGAAAGTAGTCATGCTAACTTTGATAAATGCTAAAGACTTACA